>CAUYQG010108237.1:0-14334 GCA_963574415.1 Tarsius wallacei
TCTCGTCAACTTACCCAGGCTGGCCTCGAACCCGTGGGCTCTGGCAATCCTCTCATCTTGGCCTCTCAAAGTGATGGGATTATAGGTGTGAGCCACTGTGCCCAGTCCATTTCTATTCTTAACCCACTATTATAGGGAAAGTTGTAACCAAAGATCAGGGAAACCTCTTTATCCTTTCAGGCTCTAAAATCATTAGCTGACCTCTTTCATAGGCAAAAAATGTTAAATGTGTGCATCAGTAAAAAGTTTTTCCAATGAAACCCCTTTCATCTTCTATTCATTGTAGCCTTAAATAATATTTGGGTTTTGTATTACTGCTTTCTCCACATATTTATACAGTAATCTTTCTTTTCTTAAATTATTTCAAAAGCTGAAAAGTGAAGCTATCACATTCTCTTGACTAATCTTACAAGAGAGGCAAAGAGATACTCTACCCTTGGGCACGGCCCTGAAAAACATCTCGAATTAATGTTCTTTTCCCCACATACTATTCCAATTCTCTTACATAGGTATATGATCCCAGAACTAAGAGGTGAAAATTGAATTTCTTTGAGGCTCTGTCAGGGTAGTGCCACCTCTTGGGACCACTTTATCTTATTAATAAAAACATTTAACTTACACTTGAGAATTACAAGATAAATTTCACTAAACTGCTCCTCAAAATGTGCCAGTCCACAATTAGTGCTTATTAATGACCTGCAAACTTTTATGTGAAGTTAGCAAGTATTTCACATCTGTTGAATCCAATTTTAAAATGGTGCTTTCTATTTACATTTTCTAATAACTCACGTGCACTTTATTTTACAAAAGTATTAGTCCAAGATAGAATGAACATAGGGACACAAAAAGTTTTTAAGCTAAGACCTGGACCCTTACCATAGATAGCATGAGAAGCTCTGTTCTAGCAAACTTTTTAACTCTGCCAATACACTGAGGACTAAGCCTGACCTTTTTCTCTCTTACCCAATTTTTTAACTAAGAGATTTGGGAAGTCATGCCTGTTAAGGACTCACCAGACAGAGTTTTGTTACCCTGTACTCTATAGACTAAAGTTTGTTTTCCAACCTGACTGTGGAAATCACGTAACATATAAAGATGGAAATCTATTTTATGGCCCTGCAAAGCCATCTCTTGGGGACTCCCAGACTCCAGGAACCTTGTAAGACACTTATCTATCCTCTCTGAACTCTGTCAAGTATAGAGATTCATTTACATAATAACAAACCTAGAGTTTTCTACCCCATTATCTCAATAGAACATTTCTCTACTGATTTCCAAAATTCCTTGGATAGAAACTACAAATTACTGGTCAAGAAATTTTTGAATCCATCTATAACCTGCAAACATCCCCCTCCCATCTTTAAAATATCCCTCCTTCCTGGAGCAAACCAATGAATATCTCACATGTGTTTATTTATGGTTTCTTGTAACTTCTGCCTTTCTAAAATGTATATAACCAAGCAGCCATTCAACCACAGTGGGCATGCATTTTCAGGACCTCCTGAGGATGGGTGTTCTCAGGCCCAGGTCCTCAAGTTTGGTTCAGAATAAATCATATTAACATACAGAGTTTGGCATCTTTTTGTCAATGACACCAAACACCTAGAGTCTGGTTTTGTGTCTATCCAACGATCATCAACAGTTTTCTCAACCTACTGATGAACTTCTTCAGTTTAATCTCTTCCATGGGTGAGTAAAATTTTATATAGCCCAGCATTCACCACAGACACAGTCTAAGTGTCTTGTAAGGTGCTTTGAATTATGAAAATCCGGTCCTGAGCCAGGCTCGGTGGCTCAGCCTGTAATCCCGCGCTTTGGGAGGCTGAGGTGAGTGGATTGCCTGAGCCCGCGTGTTCGAGACCCACCTGGGCAACTTGGTGAGACCTCGTCTCTACAATAAATAAAAAAATCAGCCGGGCATGGTGGCGTGTGCCTGCAGTTCCAGCTACTCGGAAGGCTGAGGTGGAAGGATCGCCGGAGCCCAGCAGGTCGAGGCTGCGGTGGCTAGGAGCGGCCACTGCACTACAGACTGGGTGACAGAGTGAGACTCCAACTAAAAAAAAAAAAAAGAAAAATGCGGTCCTGGTCTCCACATATAACCTCCCTCAGAACAGATGATCGGTGTGGCTTGAGCTGGTCTCCACAGCTGTGGGAGGACTTACCAAACACGTGGCAAATCGTGTCAGTTTCCACCAAGAGGAATGGAATTACATTCCAAGTCCTGTGTTCTAGCCATAGGGACAATTGGTAAAATGAAGTTGTAACTCTAGCCCTGAATAGCCATAGTCACCATCAGAAATAATAGGATTAGGGATACGATTCCTGAAAAGAAAAAAAAAAAAAAATCACTGAAAGGTCTTTTACTTCTAAATGACTTCTGAGTCTTACTATCATTCTCACTTACATACTCAACTGCTGCCCCCACACTTCTTGGGTCATTTACCTGTATGTCTCCACTCCTGGCCTTGTTCCCAGGTGGCTAAACCTCTCAATTGGATTAAAGAGAATTTTTATTCTTACTAAATCTTTCCGCAAATTCATACAGTTATGAAATCCTGTGTGACTTTAATTAGTGACTTTACATCAAATTGTT
The DNA here is from genome assembly GCA_963574415.1 of Tarsius wallacei. NCBI lineage: Eukaryota > Metazoa > Chordata > Mammalia > Primates > Tarsiidae > Tarsius > Tarsius wallacei. Next base: position 2,594 of record CAUYQG010108237.1, read on the forward strand.
GCCCTGGATTTTATTCACAAGAACGCATATGGAAGTGTAGTTTTATGTGACCTTTTTTTTTTCATTCAGAGTTCTTTTCAAATCCAATAAATAAGGCAAATTCCATCACCCTGTGCTTTAACAAGTAAATAAAATTCCAGAATGTCTAATGTGCATTTTATTGGATGACATCATGACACACATGTATTGTGACCAAATACACTGAGAGATCTGGTCCATTTATTGGCAATAAGTCACCTGGGTCTCACCTGCAATGTGAGATCCTCTTTCACAGAGAATTGTAACGGGAAAGGCAGCAATACTAGCTGAATTTCAAGCGAAAGTCCACGGCTTTACTCTGATTGAACCAGCTGAGGTCCCATGGCCACCACTAAGCCAGAGAGATGGAATGTTGTGGTTAGTTTAACAACAGCTTCCGCAAATACCACAGTTTTCCAAACAGCATTATGAAAAAGAAAGAGATAGCTGGATGCTAGAAAGGCAATCAGATAACACCTGCTTCTCAAATATTTCCTGAATATAGACTGCAAGCATCTTGAGACCAGTACTTGTCTTACTCACTATCATATTTCCAGACCACAGTACTGAGCATATAACACAGAAGGCACAAGGATGCATGGCTGGAGAGGTGGATGACAGAATGATTAGGTTAATTATTTCCAAACCTGAGGATTAAAGAAAAAGACTTGAAAAATCATTTTTTGTCTTTACAATACATTGAATTTCTAGACCACTGGTAGAAAAACACTACCAGCAGGAAAATGGTGTATTTCCCACAAGTACATTTAGGCATAAGTAAATTTAATGTCCCAACTCAATGACTTGCATAGGTTAACATTATCTGAGGTCAAGGTTTATGATCCCACTTACACCTTACTTCATTGATTGATTAGCAAACAGATTATCAGTCAAATGCCTGAAGACATAGACCATTCCTAAAACTAAACCAAAGATATGAACCGTACCTTAAAAAATCTTGCAGTGCATTAAGCAGTTTCCTGTGTGAATACTAGTAACGGAAAATATCCGGCCTTTGTGAAAAAAGAAGGATCCTATCTGAGGAAGATTGATGATGTATTCTGGTTGGTTTTAACTGTCAAGGACTATGCAATATAGAAATAGCCAATTTAGTTTTCACTAGAGACCAGACTCCAAATAACTGGCAAAACAGATTTCTTTGGGTCACATTTAAGATCCCGATTGTTTTCATATGATTTCAGAACATTGGTAACCAGAAAAAGTGTCACACTCACTAGAAACACCCTTTTAGTGAGTGTGACACTCTTTTCTCTTTAAGTTCTTACTAAAACTGAAACCTCACAAACACTGTGGCAAACTTCACATGTAATAAAGAGGCCATAGCATCAGACAAGTAGATAAGTGGTTTAAAAACAACATGTTAAGCTACCGGTTTTAATATCCTATTTAAGATTCCAGGACCTTGCTTTGATACGGCAGCTGTAGAATTTAACCCAATGTAAAATAGGCGTAGTTAACATTCCTCTTCACCTCACTTTTTCAGTCACAACCTGATTACAAGGACGTTTACTTTCTAGAAAAACAGTATATATTAAACAGTGAATTTTCATACATTTAAATCTTTTTTCTCTTCAGTTTTGTTTTATTATATACCTTTGAAACAGAAGATTTAAGGTTGAGTTTAGTTCTGAGCTCTAACATGAAAAGTAAGTTTAAGATCTAGTTCCCACATGAGGCACTGGTTTGGAAATTCCTCTGAGTAGGGCAAATGGGATGGCCACTGTGATGTGTATGTGGGGATTTCACTTTTATTTAGACTATCTTGGAGCTCTCTTCCTTGACAAACCATTCACATTTAAAATTCCCCTTCACAAATCAGCTAACAACATGCTGTCGTATCTCTGTAACAGTTTACATTTCATTTATTGAACTTACACCTTTAGGCTTGACCCAAGCCCTGATAAGAAATAGAAAACATTGCAGAGCTCTGTCTTGGGGTAGAAGTAAGGGGAAGCTTTGACCTCCAGGGGCAGGGGCAGCAGGAGATGAGACCAGAAAGGTCGAAGTGAGAAGGCACCCACCTCAGCTTCCTGGGCTTCAAAGTCCTTTGGACCTCCCTCCTCATCCTAAAATTCAATGCTAGTGCTATTGATTCTGAAGTTCAAACAATTGCCAAGTATGTTTGACACCTCTTTCCCCTTAGTTTTTTAACCTGGCTTTGTCTCTGGCATTCATCTGAGGTCTTCCCTTTTTCTCTTCATTGGCTGAAATCAAGCAGCCCATTTCAAAGGTCCAAGGGCAAGTGATTTTCACGTCCCCATCAACTACCAATGCCTTGAAGTTCATCAGCACAACTTGATTCTCACCCCATTCATTTTCTAGAAGGGAGAGCAAAGGGCCAATCTTATGACCACATGGTATTAAAATTACCTCAACATTATTATTAGCAGACTGGATGGTCTCACGTGCTTCCAAAAACTAGATCCCTTTTGCATTTGACCGATGTGATCTCTACCCCCAAAAATAACTGAATGTTTTCTTAGACGTCACTTAGAGTTTTCTTATTTTTTTCCATTCTATACAGGAAAATGTTAAATTGCCTATAGGTCTTACTTATAACATTTCTATATCTAGCAAATGCTCAGAACACTAAAATCTATAATACCCATATATAGTAAAACAACACACTGTCCTAATCTATAACTCTAACATTCTCTCTCTTGATGTTTAGGGGGGAAAAAACATCGAATAAGAGCTGGAAGATGCTAAATAGAATAGCAACTCTGACTGTGAGAAAATGTGTAAAATCATTTCAGTTGGTTTGAAGTGTCATGAAAAAGCTTGCCACAACTACTTAGTCTGAGCCTGAGAATAATAAAGTCAACCATCCTTATTAAAATAGCTTATTTTTCATCTCTGCATGTGTGTGTGTATATAAAAAGAAAGTATGACCCCCAAAATTGGCAAATAAAAATGCGCTCCACAAATGCTTGGATAAAAACTTAGAAAACTTGACCTATTTTAAAAATTGAAATAATCAAGCCCACATTTGTAAATGAAAACGATTGTGACATAATATATAATATATGCTTCTTTCCTATACAATACAACAAAATAAATGTAGTCATACTAAATCTATTGCTTTTGATCAAACAATAAAATTGACTTTTTAAATGAATGAAATTTACCGGGTGTGGTGGCTCACATCTGTAATCCCAGTGCTTTGGGACACCAAGGCAGGGAGAATTGTTTGAGCCCAGGAGTTCAAGGCCAGCCTGGGCAACATAGCAAGACCCTGTCTCTACAAAAAAAAATCAAAAAATTAGCCGGGTGTGGTAGCACACACCTGTAGTCCCAGCTACTCAAAAGGCTGAGATAGAAGGATCACCTGGGCCTAGGAAATCAGGGCTGCAGTGAACTGTGATCACGTCACTGTACTCCAGCTTGGGTGACAGAGTGAGACCCGACTCAAAATAATAATAATAATAATAATAATAATAATAATATTATAATAATAATAATAAACAAATAAGTATCAATATCTTGAAGACATTCTACAGTGAACTATTGCTTGCTTTCATTTTAATTTTTAAAAATGAATAGCATAATCAAAATAAAGAATCAGCATTAATCTTTAAATCAAAAGGATTTACAATGAGATTATAATTAATTACACACTAAAAAATATTGTGTTGAATAGGGTGGTGACCTCAGTTACTTTGTTTAATCACTGAAACAATTCAATCCCCAAATAAGAATTTGGATCAATTCCAAATATATCCAATTAAGATTATCAATTCACTAAGAACAGTGACGATAAAACTCAAAACAAACTTTAAAACTTTTCTTTTTGATTAATGTGTCTGCGCCAATTTTTATTAGTACTTAGGTCCTTGAGGAAAACAATCTTGGCAGGAAGGCCCTGCTGGCCCAGAGAGCCTGTGGGTGAGCATTTCCAGAAATTGTTGATTTTCTGTTCCGTCGCTGAGCACGTCAGTTGTCACCTATTAGGCCCATTTGCAGCAGACCAAAGTCAAAGAATGTTATTCTTGTTATCTTGATTACATCCTGGAAAGCCACAGATTAACCGATTTTTCTCTTAGGATCTAGAAAAAAACTTCTACACTTCTGACATATTCCTACATGCATGGTTATATCTTTCTAACTCAGCCAACTTTTATTTCTCAAGTTTCACAAGCAATATGGCAACTAGGCCATTGTTTTATTGCCAAAAGTTTGTTATTCCTTTCCCTGGGTTGTGCAGGACAGTTACATAGAGAGGATTCAGAAACTGAAAATAAGAATAAATCATTTCTGGCTTCTTGTAAATGAAAATGCATTTTACTCACGCAAACTAACTTCCACTTACCACTAAGTGCCCCCTAAACACTGAGAAGACGTTTTATTTTTTCAAACATACTTTTTTCCCCCACATGAAATGCCTCAGCATTCTAACTGGTACAAAATTATGAAAGTTCCAGCAGTCCCTTTCAGTGAACTTTAGAGGAAAACTAAAATACACCTTCTCTAAACAAGACTGGGATTAAAGAATCCAGGTTATTTATTTAACTTTTGTACTTGCTGATATGAGTTCTATACCTTTGAGACTGTATCTATTTTTGTAAAGCATAATTAATATCCTCAATCAGTTGGAAAGGGAATATTCCTTGAGTTCTCTGTGCAGAACACTCTCATAATGCACTGACCAGCTTCTGCCCAGAATTCTGCCAAAATCTTTTCTTTAACTTTAGTTTTCACCTTACAATTTAGACCATCGTGGAGCCAAAGGAATATTGGCACCCAGAAGTTGCGTGTAATCAATGACAAGTGTTGATAAGTTACCAACATATTTAATCAGCATAACAATGTAATATAAATGTGTCATTCAGATTTATTGTTGTGCCTTGAAAATTTACATTCAAATATAGATAAAAGCATTCTCAATATAGCCAGAACAGAAAAATATTAGTGCTTTATATGTTGAAATTCTGTCACTCAGTGAGGTACAATTCATTATTATTGTCAGAATCCGTTGCACAAATAATCAATGATAGTGAAAACTCACAAACTGGTCAAAAAACTAAGAAATTTCCAATGGTTAAGCAGAAAATGTATTGACAGTTAAATTAATAGTGGAGGAGTGTACATTAATGAGATCACTCTAGGAAAACCATGATATTTTGGAGACAAGAAATGTGTATGAAAATATAAGTAGTGATAATACAAGGTTTATTGACAAGTTAGGATGAGTGGTATTAGTCTAAGTTTTCTCACAAAAAAGAGAATAGTAGTAAGAATTATGTCAACAGGAGGAAAGGATGAAAAATCACCCATCGGGCACAATGTGCACTAGTTGACTGACAGGTACACTTAACACCCAGACTTCTGCCACTCTACAATGCATCCTTGTAACCAAAAATCATGTGAAACCCTCAGAGCTATTGAAATAAAATAAAAGGAATTATGAAAACAATGAATATAAAATAGAATTGAGACTTACATGATTGTGGTAGGTCCTGGGATGAGTAGAGGTCTGGAAAGATAAAGCCCAGAGATCAAGACACAGTTAACTAGTGACTTCAGGGTGAGGCAATGGAGTGTGTAGCATTGACAGCTTGCAGGAAGGGTAGAGAAACCAGCACCGCCACGACCCTGAGTGTGGCCAAGAACATGGCTTCCCCTTCACTTCCATCCTCCAAATCTCCGCAAATTACTCTCAACAGGAAACTCTAACCAGAACCCTGGCAAAGGGGATTCGGGAAAGCATGGCTCTCAGCCTTAGGAGAGAGGTTTGGTACCAGGTTTATAGATAGCCTAGCATAACACTAATCAAATAGAATTATTGTGCTAGCAGCTAAAATATGAAAGAAAAAAATGTAAGAATTGTGTTTATTTATCAGTTATCTAATTCTATGGAAGGCTTACAACTTTCAAGAAAAGATTTTTCTGAGGAATGATCATAATTGATAAGTTAAAATCAGAATGTCAGTTTTGGCATAGCAACATTTCACAAAGAGGAAAAAATCAAAAATCCTGTATAACAACTTCCATAATGTTATCCTCAAGCTACACATAATTAAGAATATAAGTATAAATAAAAGAAAAAGTGTTAAATTAAATTCTGTTTTCATCAAACTTCAAACTACTGTTTGTAAATAAATATGACAAATATTGGTGATAAAGGCTCTTTTAAGATTTTCCCTAAGTTTATTTCATTTTATTTTATTTTATTTTAATTTTTATTTTGAGTTGGAGTTTTACTCCATGGCCCAGGCCGGAGTGCAGTGGCATGCTCACGGCCACCGCAGTCTTGACCTGCTGGGTTCCGGCCATCCTTCCACCTCAGCCTTCCAAGTAGCCTGAACTACATGCGCGCTCTACCATGCCCCGCTAATTTTTTATTTATTTATTGTAGAGACGAGGTCTCACCATGTTGCCCATGCTGGTCCCGAACCCATGGGCTCAGACAGTCCTCTTGCCTCGGCCTCCCAAAGTGCTGGGATTACAGGCTTGAGTCACCACGCCCTGTCAGTTTATTTTATAAAATAACTAACAGATCTTTTGTAGGTCAGGTTCAGTAGCTCACACCCAGAATACCAGCACCTGTGATTCCCAACACTTTAATCCCTCCATACTGAAGTGAGAGGATTGCTTGAACTCAGGAGTTCAAGATCAGCCTGGGCAACATAGCAAGACCCAATATCTATTAAAAAAAAAAAAAATAGCTGGTCATGGGGACATGACCGTGGTTCTCAGCCTTAGGAGAGAGGTTTTGATGCCAGGTTTATAGTCCCAGCTACTATGGAGTCTGAAGCAGGAGGAAACTTTGTGCCCAGAAGACCGAGGTTGCAGTGTGCTATGATTGTATTACCACTGCACTCCAGCCTGGGAGACAGAGGAAGACCGTGTCTGAAAAAAATAATAATAATAAAAAATAAACAAGATCAAGGTGTTGACAGAGTTGGTTTCATTTTGAGGTCTATCTTTTTTAAAAAATTAATTAATTAACCAATTAAATATTTTTCAATTAAAAGACACTTTCCTGAAAATTAAAGACATATTCTGGTGAATTCAAAAAGATTAATGACACTACTAAATATGCCAGGTGAAAGTGGACATACATTTAATATCTTATACCTATGGTCAGAGTGGCAGTGAGCCCTCCAGTAACTGGGAAATTGGAGAAATTATTAAATTCTTATTCTGGGTCCACAATGTTTACACTCCTAAAATTTGACTCCCCAAGTTTTTAACAATCATAATATTAAACAATTTCTAACTGAAACTTTTGAACTATTCTAGAATTTCACAAGTTCATTATATTATGGTGATATTTGGATTTGACCTTGACTTTGAGACAAAAGTAATATCGATCACATTAAAACCAAATAATTCTGCTCTCTTCTTAAAACCAAATGATTCTTCAAAGACAACACCTTCATAACACTCTGCTATCATATCTCCAGAGCTTCCTTTTTTCAGAATTATTTATTTCGGTATAATTATGTACTTCTTCTCATCCATCCCACAATCTGAAGTTGATTTCATAACAAGAATATTTGTTTTTGATTTTTTTCCATTCACAACAAGAGTCATGAGCCAGAGACTTACATGGCAAATGGTCTGCAAATACATTTGGTTTGATTGGCAAAATGTGTGTGTGTGTTTCATGCAGTTGTTTTTTTAAGTATATTCACAGATTTGTGCAATCATCACCACAATCTAATTTTCGGAAGTTCCATCACCTTTCAAAAAAAAAAACCTATACCTATTAACAGACTTTCCCTCCCCCTCCCCAACCTTAGGCAACAGCTAATCTATCTTCTATCTCTAAAGATTTGACTAGTTTGGCCATTTCATATTATGGAAACCTACTGCATGAATTCATCTGTTGTATCATATATTAGTATATCATTCCTTCATACTGCAAAATAATATTTCATTTATTGATAGACCACATTGACATATCCATTTGTCAGTTAGTAGACATTTGAATTGTTTCTACTTTTTGCCTATTACAAATAATGCTGCTATGAACATTGATGTACAAATTCTTGGGTGGACATAAGCTTTCATTTTGCTTGGGTATATACCTAAGAGTGAGAAGTTGGTTTTTTACATTTTTACATTTTTACGAAATGGCTGTACTATTTTACATTCGCACCAGCAGTGTATAAGTGTTACAGTTCCTCTAATCCTCACCAACATTTGTTATTACCTGAGTTATTTTATTCTAGCCATCCTGTATCTAGTGACACATCATTGTGGCTTTGATTTTCATTTCCCTAATGATTAATAATGTGCAGATTTTTATGTGCTTATTGGCTGTTTCTATATCTCCTTTGGAAAAATGTCTACTCAGATTCTTCATTCAATTTTTAATTGGATGGTTTGTGTCTCTAATATAGAGTTTTAAGTTAATTACATATTTTCTACACAAGTCCATTTCAGATACATGCTTTGTAATTATATTCTCCCATTCTGTGGGTTGTCCTTTCACTTTCTTGATGGGATTATTTGCAGCGCATTTTTTGAATTTTTTATGAAGTCCGAAGTATCTATTTGTTTTCTTTTGTCACTTATGCTTCTGGTGTCATATCTATGACCCATTTTGAGTTCATTTCTGTGCATAATGTGAGAAAGGAGTTTAAAGTCATTTTTTGTGTATAAATACAAGCTGTCCCAGCACTATTTGCTGAAAAACTATTTTCCTTCATTGAATTGTCTTGGTACTCTTGTGTGGGTTGATTTCTGTACTTTCAATTCTATTCCGCAAATTTATATGTCTATCCTTATGCTAGTACCACACCATCTTGACTACTGTAGCTTTGCAATAGGTTTTGAAACCAAAAGCATAAGTTCTTAGACCTTGTTATTCTTTTTCAAGATTGTTTGGGCTATTCTGGATCTCTCACATTTCTGTATTAATTTTAAGACTCACTTGTCAATTTTGCAAAGAAAGCTGAAATGTTGATGAAAAATTGTATTGAATTTATAAATCAATTTGTGAAATATTACCATTTTAAGAATGTTAAATCTTCCAGTACATTAACATGTGATATCTTTCCATTATTTAAGTCTTTGATTTCTTTCAGCTGTATATTTTAGTTCTCGGCATACAAGTCTTGTACTCCTTTTGTTAAATTTATTCCTAAGTATTTTTTTCTTTTTTGTGATTTTAGATAGAATCACTTCTCAATTTTGTCTTAAGTTTGTCCATTACACACTACATAATGATAAAAGGTTCAATCCATCAACAAGTAATATCCATCATAAACATATATGCACCCAACACAGGAACACCAGCATTTATAAAGTAACTACTAAGTAAATTTTTAAAAAGATATTGACTCTAACACTATTATAGCTTAGGGCTTAAATATCCCACTAACAACCCTAAATAAATCATTGAGGCAAAAAATATCAACAAAGGGATCTGGAACGACAACTTAATGCTTGACCAAATGACCTTAATAGATATCTACAGAATACTCCACCCAACAACCACAGAATGTACATTCTACTTATCACCACATGCAACATACTCCAAGATCAATCACATCCTTGGCCATAAATCAAGCATAAACAAATTTCATAAGATCAAAATACTGCCATGTACCTTCTCATACCACAGTGGAATAAAAATAAATATCAACACCAACAGAATTCTCCCAAAACCCACAAAGACAGGGACAATAAACAGCATGATGCTGAACGACTACTGGGTCAACACAGAAATCAAAATAGAAATTAAAAGATTCCTGGAAACAAATGAAAATGAAAAACCATCCTACCAAAATCTCTGGGATGCCACGAAAACAGTTCTAAGAGGGGAATTTATATCTCTATAAATACACATCAAGAAAATGGGGGAAAGGGAACACTTCTACACTGTTGGTGAGAGTGTAAACTAGTACAACCTCTGTGGAAAACAGTTTGGCTATTCTCTAAAAGGTCTAAAAATCAACCTTTCATATGACCCTGCAATCCCCCTATTGAAAATATATGGAGGAACTCAAATCACTCTATGAAAAAGATACCTGCAAATGCATGTTTATTGCAACATTGTTCACAATAGCAAAAACATGGAACCAACTGTGTTGCCCATCAAAAGAGGACTGGATTCAAAAAATGTGGTATATATACACAACAGAATATTATACAGTCATAAAGAAGAACAAAATCATGAACTTCACAGCAACTTGGATGGACTTAGAGTCTATAATGCTGAGTGATCTGTCACAGAAACAAAAAACTGAGTATCACATGTTCTCACTCATAAGTGGAACAACTATCATAATACTATAAAAAAAGTATTGTCAGTAATGGGAAATTGCTGGGGTGGGGGTGGGATTGGCAGTAGTGGGATTCTGCAGTGGGGGGGCACACCTCATCAACAGGGTACCTGCATAATGAACATTTGTATACTTAACCCTGAATTGTGCCCCACATCTTAAAAGAAGAAAATGGAAAGATCACAAGTTAACAGCCTAACAAATCACCTAAGGGGGCTGAAAGGAGAAGACCACCAAAACTCTAACTTTAGCAAAAGAAGTCAGATCACCAAAGTAAAAGCCCTAATATGGGACATAGGAGACAAAAATATCAGAGAAAAAATCAACAAAACAAAGAGCAGTTTCTTTGAAAGAATAAACAAGATCGATAGACCTCTAGTTAGAATGACCAAGAAAAAAAAGAGAAACAGCCCAAATAAACACAATTAGAAGCACAAAAGATCAAATCACAACTGACCCTGAAGAAATACAAAAGATTATCAGAGATTACTATGCACACAAGTATGGAAACAAACTTGATAGTCCAAATGAAATGGAGGACTTTCTGACATCACATAACCTCCCCAGGTTGAAACAAGAAGACATTGAGACACTAAATATACCAATAACAACCCAGGAAATTGACTCCATTATAAGAAAACTATCTACAAAAAAAAAAAGCCCTGGACCAAATGGCTTTTCAGTGGAATTCTATAAAACGTACAAGGAGGAACTGACACCAATCACATTGAAAGAATTCCAGGCAATTGAGAAAGAAAGAATTCTCTCCAAATCATTTTACGAAGCTAACATCACACTGATACCCAAATCGGGTAAAGATCCAACAAAAAAAGGGAACTACAAGCCAATGCCCTTGATAAACATAGATGCTAACATTCTCAATAAGATTCTAGCAAATTGGATTCAACAACACATCTCAAGAATCATCCACCATGACCAAGTAGGCTTTATCCCCAGGATGCAGGGCTGATTCAACATCTGCAAGACAATGAATATAATTAAATACATCAACAGATGTAAAAACAAGAACCACATGATTATATCATTAGATGAAGAGAAAGCTTTTGATAATATCCAGCATCCCTTCTTGAGAAAAACCCTCAAACACCTGGGCATAGAAAAAACATACCTCAAAAGAGTAAGTGCCATCTATGATAAACACACAGCCAGCATATTGCTAAATGGACAGAAACTGGAAACATTTCCCCTGAAAACCAGAAGAAGACGAGGCTGCCCACTTTCACCCCACTTTTTCAACATAGTGTTGAAAGCCCTAGCTAGAGCAATTAGGCAAGAGAAAGAAATCAGAGGTATCCAAAAAGGAAAAGAGGAAGTTAAGTTATCCCTCTTTGCTGACGATATGATCCTATACTTCAAATCCAAGAGAATCTGTCAAAAACTGGCTTTCATTGATAAAGGACTTTGGCAAAGTCTTGGGGTACAAAATAAATGTGCAAAAGACAGTTG
>CAUYQG010108238.1:0-32231 GCA_963574415.1 Tarsius wallacei
TGATAATTGTTCAAGGTCTGCTTATGAGTAAGACCATGTGATACTCAGTTCTTTGTTTCTGTGATAGATCACTCAGTATTATAGACTCTAAGTCCATCCAAGTTGCTGTGAAGTTCATAAATTTGTCCTTCTTTATGGCTGGGTTATATTCCATCTTGTATATGTACCTCTTTTTTTTTTTTTTAGCCAGTCCTGTTTCAATAGGCAGCACAGTTGGTTTCATGTTTTTACTATTGTGAACAATGCAGCAATAAACATACATGTGCCGGTATCTTTTTCTAGAGTGATTTGAGTTACTCTGGGTATATTCCCAATAGGGAAATTGCAGGATCATACAGAAGGTCAATTTTTAGATCTTTCAGGAATCGCCAAGTTGTTTTCCATAGAGGTTGTATTAGTTTACACTCCCACCAACAGTGTAGAAGTGCTTCCTTTTCCTTACATCCTCTCCAGCATCTGTTTTTTTTTTGAGTTATTGCTGAGGGCCATCCTGACTGGAGTTAGGTGGTATGTCAGTGTGGGTTTAATTTGCATTACTTTGATGACTAGTGAGGCTGAGCACTTTTTCATGTATCTGTTGTCTGCTTGTATGTCTTCTTTTAAGAAGTGTCTATTCATATCTTTTGCCCACTTTGTAATGGGGCTTTTTTTTTCCGGCACATTTGAGTTCCCAGTAGATCCTAGATGATAGGCCTTTGTCAGACATACAATAGGCAAATATTTTTTCTCAGTCTGTGGACTGTCTCCCTGCTCTCTTGATGGTTTCTTTTGCTTTGCAGAAGTTTGTAAATTTGATGAGGTCCCACTTGTCTATATTATCTCTTATGGCATGGGCACTTGAGGTTTTGATCAGGAATTGGTTGCAAGTTCCAATTTCTGTAAGGATGTCTCCTGCCTTTTCTAAGGTTCTTATAGGTTTAGGTTTTATGTTTAGGTCTTTGATTCATTTAGAGTTGATGTTTGTGTGTGATGATAGGTAGGGGTCTTGCTTTAATCTTCTGCATGTGGTCAGCCAATTTTCCCAGCACCATTTACTAGAGATGTTCTCCTCTCCCCAGTGGTTGGTGGTGGAGGTTTTGTCGAAGATGAGTTGGTTGAGAAATTGAGATTTTGCTTCTAATATCTCTATTCTGTTCCATTGGTCTATGTATCTGTTCTTATACCAATACCAGCCTGCTTTCATTATTGTAGCTTTATAATAAAGATTAAAGTCTGGGCATGTGATACCTCCTGCTTTGGTTTTTTTGCTGAGGATTGTTTTGGCTATTCATGGTTGTTTATGTTTCCATATGAATTCCTGTATTTTGTTTCCAGGTCTGAGAAGAATGCTGCTGGTAATTTAATGGGCATTGCATTAAATCTGTAGATTGCCTTGGGTAGAATGAACATCTTAACAATGTCTATTCTTTCAGTCCATGAGCATGGAATATTTTTCCATTTATTTGTGTCATTTTTTTATTTCTTTGAGTAGCATTTTGTAGTTTTTGTTGTAAAAGTCCATCATGCCCCTGGTTAGGAAGATACCCAGATATTCCATTTTTTTGTGTGGCTATTGTGAACGGGGTTGTGCTGTTTATTTGCAATTCTTTTTGTTTATTGTTGATGTATAAGAATGCGATTGTCTTGTGCACATTTATTTTATACCCTGAGACTGTGCCAAAGCCCTTTTATCAATGCAAGGAGGTTTTTTGACAGATTTTCTTGGTTTTTTGAGGTATAGAATCATGTCATTTGCAAAGAGGGATAACATGATTTCCTCTTTTCCTATTTATTTATTTATTTATTTATTTATCATAAAGATGTGGGGTAACATTCAGGGCTAGTATACAAACGTTAATTATGCAGGTACCCTTGTTGATGAGGTATGCCCCTCCGTCCTCTACAGCCTCCGTCCCCTACAGCTTCCCTCAACTGCCAATCCCACTCCCCGCTTCCCTGACAGGAGATCAGCGGTATCCAAATGATACCCCTGATCTTCCCTTGTCTGACGGCTCTAGCGAGGACTTCCAAAACTATGTTGAACAGGAAGGGTGAGAGTGAACATCCTTGTCTTGTTAAGGTTTTCAGGGAAAATGCTTCAAATTTCTCTCTGTTTAGCAGTATGCTGGCTGTGGGTTTCTCGTAGATGGCTCTTGCTATTTTGAGGTATGTTTCATCTATATCTAGGTGTTTGAGGGTTTTTATCAAGAGGGGGTGTTGGATTTTATCAAAAGCTTTTTCTGCGTCTAATGATATAATCATGTGGTTTTTGTTTTTACATTTGTTGATGTATTTAATTACGGTTGGTCTTGCAAATGTTGAACTAGCTCTGCATCCCAGGGATGAAGCCTACTTGGTCATGGTGGATGATTTTTGAGATGTGTTGTTGGATCCGTTTTGCTAGAATTTTAGCTTCAATGTTCATCAAGGATATTGACCTGTAGTTCTCTTTCTTTGATGGATCTTTACCTGGTTTGGGTATCAATGTGATGTTAGCTTCATAAAATGATTTAGGGAGAGTTCCGTCTTTCTTGATTGCCTGGAATACTTTCAATAGGATTGGTATCAGTTCCTCCTTATATATTTTGTAGAATTCTTCTGGAAAGCCATCTGGTCCAGGGCTTTTTTTTGTAGGTAGTTTTCTTATGACATAGTCAATTTCCAGAGTTGTTATTTGTCTATTTAGGGTCTCAATTTCCTCTTGTTTCAACCTGAGGAGGTTTGTGATGTCAGAAAGTCCTGCATTTCCTTTAGGTTTTCAAGTTTGTTTCCATACAAGTGTACATAGTGCTCTCTGATAGTCTTTTGTATTTCTTTGGGGTCAGTTGTGACTTCAACTTTTGCATTTCAGCTTGTGTTTATTTGAGAATTTTCTGTCTTTTTCTTGATCATTCTAGCTAGGGTGTCCATCAATCTTGTTATCCTTTCAAAGAACCAGCTCTTTGGGTTTTTTTTGTGTGTGTGTATGTATTACATTTTTATCTTTTATGTCCCAAATTTGGGCTTTTATTTTGGTGATCTGCTGAAGTTAGAGTTTTGGTGGTCTATTTTCCAGCTGCCTTAGGTGATTTGCTAGACTATTAACTTGTGATCATTCTATTTTTTTCATGTGTGTTCGTAGAGATAAGAATTCCCCTCTTAGGACTGCTTTCATGGCATCCTAGAGATTTTGGTAATATGTTTCTTCATTTTCATTTGTTTCCAGCGATCTTTTAATCTTTGTTTTGATTTCCATTTGACCCAGGAGTTGTTTAGCATCATGCTGTTTAGTGTCCATGTCTTTGTGGGTTTTGGGGGAACTTTGTTGGTGTTGATATTTATTTTTATTCCACTGTGGTCTGAGAAGGTGCATGGCAGTATTTCAATCTTATGGAATTTGTTTATGCTTGATTTATGACAGAGGATGTGGTCGATCTTAGAGTACATTCCATGTGATGATGAGTAGAATATATATTCCATGGTTGTTGGGTGGAGTGTTGTGTAGGTATCAGCTAAGTCCATTTGGTCAAGAGTTATGCTGAGGTACCAAATTTCTTTGTTGATCTTTTTTGTCTTGGTGATCTGTCTAGGGTTGTGAGTGAAATGTTTAAGTCTCCAGCTATGATAGTGTTAGAGTCAATATCTTTTTTAAGTTTACCTGGAAGCTGCTTCAAGAAAGTTGGTGCTCCTATGATGGGTGAACATATGTCAGGATGGATATTTCTTGTTGATGGATTGAATCTTTAATCATCATGTAGAGGCCTTCTGTATCTTTTTAAATTTTTAATGGTTTAAAAGGTATATAGTCTGAAATTAAGATTGTGACTCCTGCTTTCTTTTGTGCTCTGTTCACCTGAAATGTTTTTTTCCCATCCTCTTACTTTGAGTCTGTGAGTGTCCTTTCTGGTGAGATGAGTCTTTTGGAGACAATCTATTGTTGCCTCGTGATATTTTATCCATTTTGCCATTCTGTCTTTTCACTGGTGCATTTAGTCCATTCACATTCAGGCTAATTATTGAGATGTGAGAGTTTATCCCTGTCATGAGGGTCTCATAGAGTTTGCTGTTGTTACTGCTGTTTGTTTGTTTATTTGTTTGTTGTCTTTCTTTTGATTTTTAGGTTCATTCACATGTGTTTTCAATATTTTTTCTGCATTCTTGGAAAAGGCACTGTCCTTCTTTTTCTCCTTTCTTCTGTGTTTAATACTTTCTTAAGTGTTTCTTATAGAGCTGGTCTGGAGGCAGCGTAAACTCTTAGGGATTGAATGTCTGGGAAGAATTTTAATTCTCCATCACTGATGAAGCTTAGCTTAGCTGGGTAGGTAATTCTTGGTTGAAATTGTTTATCTTCGAGAACTCTGAAGTTTGGGCTCCAAGTTCTCCTAGCCTGAAGTGTTTCTGTAGATAAGTCTGCTGCTAGTCTAATTGGCCTTCCCCAGTAGAAGCTTGCTGCCTTTAGGATTTTTTCTTTTATACCTACTTTGTGTAGGTGAATTACTATGTGTCTAGGAGTTGGTCTTCTCATTTGTTCTCTTGCAGGGGTTCCCTGAATCTCTTGTGTTTGAATGGTCACGTCACTGATTAGATGAGGGAAGTTTTCTTGGACAATTTCATGAAAGGTTTGTTCCAGAGTGGTCTAAGTCTCCCTATCTGCCTCAGGGATTCCAATAATCTTAGGCTTGGCCTCTTGAAATAATCACTCATCTCTTGGAAGTTTTGTTCTGTCTTTTAAAGCTTCTTTTCTATGTTTTTAACCAGTTTGGGTGAGTTTCATATTTTGGTCCTCAAGCTCTGAGATTCTTTCTTCTGCTTGGTTAAATCTGCTTTCCATGCTTATCAGTTTGTTATTTATTTCATTCACTGTATTCTTTATTGTTGTTATCTCAGTTATCAACTCCTTCAGTCTTTCCTCTTGTCTCTCTCATTTCTATTTATTCTCTCTATTAATATCTTGATATCTGAGGTTGTGGTTTGAGACCAGTCATTCTGGCGGCTCTTCATTGTTTGCATGAACAATTGTTTGCATGACTCCCAGGGGTCTGTGTGAGACCCATATACTTCCTTTGGTTTTTCTCCATTGTGTAGATTTTTCCTCCCCCCTCCCCTTTTTTTAACCTCTTCCTTAATTCTGTTGTTCAGGGATGGGGTAGGTTTTACTTCTGTTTGCTCAATCTCCTATTCTTCCTTATGTAGATCCTCTGGCTTTGTTCGATTCTAAAGCTGGACTGAGAGTTGAGGGGGCTGTACTTTTTGCAGTTTTGAGGGGGAGCTGTGATTCAGAAACTATCTGCAGATCCCAGTATCCACTGACAGATGTGTGTGCCCTCTAGAACCCACTTCCCAATACCTTACGATCTGTCCATTAAGTGAGAGTATAATTTTGCTCCCTGAAAAAAAAAAGAGGCAAAAAAAGGAAAAGAATGGAAAAAGGAAGAAGGAGGATGATAGGAAAGCGGAGAGAGAGAGAAGAAGAGGGAAAACAGAAAGGTGTACCCACTTACAAATGAAAAGAGACACAAATAAAGACAGAAGAGATTTAAAAACACATACAGAGAATCATACAAACACACAAACTGACAAACCACTAACAATGTACTACTCTGACAAACCACTAACAATGTACTACTCTCTCTCAAAAATACCCACACACAAGCAGAAAGTCTAAAAAATTGTATTAAAGTAACAGAAACAAAGCAAGTATGAAAATGTAATCAAAAACAGAAAGAAAGAAGAGGAAAAAACTAAAACAAGAAACAAACAAACAAAAAACAAGCAAAACAAACAAACCCTCAAAAATCAAAACTTGTTCTGAGGTTGTTCCTGTAACTCCAACTTCCTTTCAGCTCTGGTCTCCAGCCCCTCCCTTCTGCTCTCAGCTCAGGCTGATAGTGTTGCTGTCAGGGTGGGTCAAATGCCCCACAGACTACTGTGGGAGAAAGGTGGATCAAATCTGACATGTGTGTGCCTATTCCAGTGTGGGAGAGGGGTGTTTGTCTCTCCAAGTTTGATGAGGAGATAACCTCTAGGTCCCAGATTGGAGGCTGGGCAGAGCTGGGCAGGGCAATACAGGCTTCTGCCTGGTCCTGGAACAGAGAAATGGTGTCAGTTGGCATTTCCTCACTGGTGGTGAGGCTTCTTTCCAGCTTTCCTCTGCCCTCTCCATAGATCCTGGGGATTATGCCACTCTGCTGTCACAGGTGATGGTGTGGACTGGGTGCCAGGTGGTGAGGATTAGCTACTTTCCACTGCCTCTTCTAAGGAGCACCCCAAGAACAGCAGATGGCTCTGTGTGCCAGGAACTCCAATCTCAGGGCATTGGGGGGTTTGCAGTCAACTCCAGAGGAAAGCCCCGGGTGCATGAGCCTAAGTCTCCCCTCAGATGAACTTTCACTCACCCACCAGCACACACAGAGAGTCTTTATGGACACTTGCTTTTGTGGAGACTCTCACAGTCCGAACTGCTCCATCGCCATCTTGCCAGAAAAAAATCCCAAGTGTTTCTTAATTTAGGTTCAGTTTATAATAAAATGAAGTGGGTGGGAAGAGACCAAAGATCTAAATCCAAAATGAATATTAGGACAGGGTGGCTGAGGTGACTGGAAGATATACATCAGTGGAATAAAAAAATGATAATGGATGAAAAAGAAAAAGCAAGAGATGAGAGTATGGTCATAGTGATTATGCCTGAGCAAAGGTATACACCTTTATATATGCGCTTTCAAATGTTGCGTTACAACCAAGGCTAAAAAGAAAGTAATTCATCACTATCCTTTATTATTCACTACCATGTGCCAGGTGCTGTTCTAAGATGCATTGCATATGTTAATATAGCTTATCCCCACAGCAACCCTATGAAAGAAATACCATTATTATCATGCCTCTTCTACAGATGAGGAAAATGAGGCACAGAGAAGTGAATATCACACCACTGGCAAATGGCAGAAACGGGGTAAAGTATCAGGTAGTTGAGCTCAGAACCTCTTTGCTTCATGACTCTACAACCTGCCTTTCAATAGAAAAGGCTCAGGGGCCTATAATTCTTGTCTTAGCCCATATATTAATAGCACATGCCTGTGTCTGGGTCTCTTGGCTAGCTCTAGGAAGCAAGGACCTCAGGTTAGCATAGTGATCCTCCCTAACCTCTCAGTTTCTAAACATCACCCTATCACCACACACAGGAGGAAACAAGCTCTCTTTCAGGCCAGGGTGGGTATAAGGTATGACTTTGAAAAAGGTCTTATTTGGTCCTTTCTGTTTGACCAACTATTAAGCCTCCACAAATCTTCCTGGTAAAAGAAAAGCTTCCTTAATGAGAAATTCCCTGTGAGGGCAAACCTGTCACTCTCTCAGGCAAAATTGTCATGGAAACTTTTATAACAAGGGGCTCAACACTCAAGTCTTCAGGCAGAAAAAGAATCCATGCAGTCATTCTTTTGTAAAATTATACCAATTTATTCATTGCAACAAGTGAAGCAACGGAACAAGTTCCTTTTACTGATGAACAGAATTAGAACCTAATTAGAGGAACACAGTCAGAGTTGAATTTGCCAAACCTTGTGACATTCAGCTAGCCCCCAACCTTT
Organism: Tarsius wallacei; assembly: GCA_963574415.1. Lineage (NCBI taxonomy): Eukaryota > Metazoa > Chordata > Mammalia > Primates > Tarsiidae > Tarsius > Tarsius wallacei. Next base: position 7,542 of record CAUYQG010108238.1, read on the forward strand.
AGTCCTCAAACAGCTCAAACAATGTTTGAAAAATAATAATCATTGGAACAGAATTATAAAATAATTATGAGTTTGAAAAAATGCATTGTTCTTTAAAATAATGTTCAGCCACCTTAAGTGTAAATAATAACAATCCTATATTCTAAAACAAGGTCAGAAACTATAGCCTATGTGCCAAATCTAGCTTGCTGCCTGTTTTTATACAGCTCTGAGCTAAACATGGGTTTTGTATTTTTAAATTGTTTAAAAAAACAAAGGAAGAATGACATACTAAGACATGTTAAAATCCTATTAAATATAATGCATAATGCATGTAATACATAATGTTTTATTGGGACATAGATATTCATTCACTTACTTCTTATCTCTGGCTGCTTGTACACTCCAAAGGCTCAAAGCCCAAAATATTTACTATCTGGCTCTTTACAAAAAAAGTTTGTGGACTTCTTCTTAAAGTGATCAATGATAAATATATTGCCCTGAAAAAATTCTCACTGACAAATTGTTGAATTGTAGATTTTAATCATGAGAAAATAGTAAAGCATTTTGTGACTTATCTCAGTAATTAATTTCTAAAAACCAATTCTAAATAGACATTACAGTCTATTACACATTCCAATGGTAAGTCGTGAGTCTTTAATTATTTCAAGGGGCGTGTTTTCTCTTACACTAAAATGATGTATGACTGATACAAACCAGGGCATCACTTCAAACGCCTGAGTGAAACAAAGCAAAAAAACATCCCACGCACATGTACATTCACTGGGCAGGAACATTTTGCTGCTGAGCTTGAAACCAAAACAATTAAAGCCAGTAAAAACAGAATATGTGGACTTCTGTTTCTGCCTTTTGCTTATTGCAGAATCCTCAAATCTACAGACATTTTTTTTGTGTAGCTTTTCATTAAGCATTTCAAAAGGACACCAGGGCACCGGTCCATTTTTTTTTTAATGTATAGTTTGTTGTTGTTTATGACTACCCTTTGATAGTGGCTGAGTAATGTATTTATATTTTTCTTTAAAATGAGTGATCTGCCATAGGATGTGACTGTCTTGTCGTCCTTTAGATGTCTGCGCTTAACACATATTTGTAATGTCCTGCAGTCTGCAGACCAGTCTGATTCTCATCCGTGCAGTTCCCCAAACACATGCCTCCAGAATTCTTCCAAACCTGACATTGTCATTGACTTCAAAAGTTGCTTCCTAAGCAAAGCCTTCGGAAAAGACACAAAAGCGACTCACCAATTATTATAATTCAGGAACTCCCTAGGTCTTCCTAAGTGTGCTGTAATACATTAAGTATGCTATCTCTCTCTCCAAAATACATAAAAATTTTCCTTGTACTCAGAGGGTGAACTAAACAGCCACTTCTTCATGGGAGGTACTGGCAAGTAAGAAGACTTCTACCAAGGGCCTGAGTATCGGGGGTCCAGTCCCAGGTCATCCGTGGACCTACTCTACGAACTAGGATACTGGAGAAAATGTTAAACTCTTCTGTTAAACTCACATTGTTTGAATATGCTTTAAAGTTTTGCAGAATTCTGTGCAAACATCTGTCTTGTGATCTTCATCTGAAAATTATGACTCATATATCCCAAAGACTCCTTTAAACAAATTTGGGAAGTGGCTGAAGCTCATTCATCTTTAAAAACTGCTCTAAAAGATAGTTAAAATGAAATGCAACATTTTCCCCCAACAAAATAAGAATAATTTGACTCTGACTCCCATTCAGTTACTTTAAGAGATATTTACTTCAGTCCAGAAATGTTTTCTTTTTAAAAAATATTTATTTATTTTAAAGATATGGGGTACAATTCAGGATTAAGTATACAAATAGTCATTGATCCATCAAACTTTGGGCCTCCCTTTGCTCTCCACTTTGCCTGATTTGAGGTCAGGTAAACTTATTGATGTTATGTGTCCCCCTCCCCCCACCGGCAGTGTCCTGCTATTGCCAATCCCTTTCTTAGAGTATTATGGTAAATGTTCAGGTTCTCCTTATGAATGAATATTAGCTAATTTTTATAAGCAGTTTTTAAGAGAAATAAGCCTGAAAGAAAGTCTATTTTGCTAACACAAATTTTCACTGGTTCTACGGAGTTACTAACGCCAGTCTTTCCCTTTGCTAGCCATTGCCAACTTTATATGAGTCAAAGAAAAGAAACATCTTTCCCACAAAATCCAAAGGGAATAAAAAGTTCAGGAGAGGCGGCACATACTTAATGAGGCCTAGGCTTATTGCCTGATTTTCATTAGGACCCTGCCTGACTCTGATTTGGCCTACTCTAAGTCCTTTTAGGCCACTGGGCATGAAGGCCAGTGCTTATTTTCATGGTGTTTCAATTGATCAAGAAAATCCTTTCAAAGATGAAAGACACTCCACATTTTTTCACCTGTCATTCTTTCTTATGTGCCTGTCACTTCACTCGCCAAACTCACTTCAAGCCAAACCAAATGCTTTCCAAACAGTATTTCCTCTACAGTATGCCTTTGAAGATCTTAAGTATTTTCTTATTCTGACTGGCATAGCTTTCAAATAAGGAATACAAAAAAAAAAAAAACATAGTTCTTAAGCTATTTTTTAAAAAACACAAGAAATGCAAAAACACATTCCAGTATGTGGGTAAAAGCAAAATTCCTCTTCCCCCAGTTTAGAAATCTTGAGCCCAGTACACCTGATGTTCATTTCCACACCCACAGAGCATTGTTTATGTATGACAAAGTTCCTGCCAAGACCATATGCTTTTTCGTTATTGCCACTTCACAAGTTTTCTCAGGCTTACTAGAAAAAGTGTTCCATAAGACCTGCCCACTGAGTGGGCTCATCTTACTTCACTGACAAAATTCAGTTTGATATTTACTTGCTTAGCAACGAGCATCTCTTCTTATTTCCAACAGCACCGCCATTAGGACCCTAATCTGAAAGTCAAGCCTTGACTTTCATCAAAAGAAAAGGGATTTGCCAGGAAGGAAAACACAAGCTAAAAATAGTCCTGTCTTCTAGACAATATACACCTTCACATGCCTCCAGTAAACCTTGTTCAAGCAGCTTACAAAGGAGAGACTAGAAGAAGTCACACTAGAGCCCAGTCTTTGGTACTGGTTTAGCCAAAAGATGCAAACAAGCGAAAGCTAATACTGAAAAGCAGAAAAGACAACCCAGGTAATACAAGAAGAAATGAAAAATCTAAGCTGTTGACACTTGTTGAGGGGTCAAAAATAGATAAGATAAAATCGCTGGATGTAGTGAACAGATCTAAATTTCCAGAAACCTTTTACAAGCATCTACATAAAAAGCTTTATTAAAAAGTTGAGTTATGAAGATTACATTAAATATTTATTCTTAGGCAGAAAAATAACTTTTTAAAAAGGGAAAAAGTAAAGACAATTCCCTCAATGGGTCTTATAGCATAGTCATAGATTATCTAAAAGATGACAGTGATGACAGTCATTATCATTATAACTGTTTATTAAATGCCTTTCATGTCCTAGGTACTATACTAAGTATTTTTGTCAGTACTCTCAGTAGCATCATTGTTAATACTCTCAGCATTATAGGATAAGTACTATTATCTCAATTTTACAAAAAAATCTGAAGCTCTGTGATGTTAAGAAACTTGTCCAAAGACAGACTGTTAGCAAATTTTGCCAAACTGTAGGTAATCAGCTAAAATACTATTCACCAGTAAATTAGGTTTTTTTGAACTTTCACAGTGACAAAAGCACTTAGATATCTATTATGTTTTTTTAATCATATAAATTTATTTCTGTGAGTCATAACAAGAAAGTAGTAACAGTTCCTTCACCTCAAAGGGACTAGAAATTTGTCATGGACCAATTTTTCAATTCTTGCTCACTTTCGATGTTTGTTTCTCAAATGTGAGAAAAGTTAATTCATTCAATGAATGGTTACCAAGCACCTACTCTGGACTAGGAAGTATATGTCTAACTTAAACTTGATTGTGAAAACAGATATCAGTATCAACCAGAATGTTCCACCTGCAGCTAGAGTTTGTCCAGTTCTCCGCAGTGATGGGAACAAATGAGATTGTATTAATTAGCTAACTCAGATTCCGTGACTTCCCTTCTCTACTTATCAGGATGTAGCATCAATCAAGCACTGCCCAGGTAACTTGGTAAATCCCTGAGGCAACTCACCTGTAATAATGAACAAGATTCGTCAAATGCCATGTGGCCTCCAACTCCTCCTACCCTTTTTGAGCAATCTCTATGGACACTGTTAGAATTGAAATAGAAGTCCTTTCTTTTTTTATTGTATTACATCTGTTAGAGGGATCTCCAAGAAATCTTGCTTGTACCTCCAGGTTTCAACAGAGTTTTAGCAAAGCAACTTATTTGGTATCCACTTACAGTTTTCTCCTCAATTCTATGAAGGAATGAGACATGATCTAAAGGAAGGCCAAGAGTGGAGACAAATCTAGTAATAGAGACCACACCGTTCCCAGAATGACCTCTCTCCTCTGATGAATAAGGCTTGTTACTGGCTCAAGATGTCTCCTCTGGCTTCCTCACCCCTTATTAATAATTATCTCCCAGAATGATCTTCAGCTCTTTTACAAACAGACTTCTGACAGGTCCTGTGCATCAGTAATTTAAATATGCCCATAACATGGCTGAACCTCAGTGGAAACCACTACGAAGGATTATTGCCATGTTCAAACACTCTACCCTAACACATACACTCCATACTAGGAAAAAAACACCTTGAGAGTGGAGGTGGAGGTGCTAAAGATCAAACTGAACTATCCTTGCATTCTGATATGGCTTATTTGGGAGACAGACAGGGTACAGAGACAATTATCAAGGTAAGTTTAAGAACAGCATCTACAGAACTACAAGAATAAATGAAATTCAGGCAGGGTGACTCTAAAATGAATATTTATTAGATAAATAGGAATTAACCACAAAAAGCCCAAAGCATTAAAGATCTATTTTTATGATCCCTAACAGAGCTATAACTTCAGAAAACATAAGTCCAACCTTCCTCATGTCTGAAAACTATGGTCTTCTGATATAGTTGATGTCCTACCCATATTCCCTTAACCCACTCCTGTAGCTTTCATTGCCTATAGCTTTGGCAGACAATTCCATTCGTAAGCCAATGGGCTCCTACCTCAAGCATCTATGTCTCTTTTCCTATGAACTTCCTCTACATCAGAACTACTGTGACTCCCAGGGTAGACCATGTAACTCCCATGGTGGTGAGTTAATTCCTCCAGGAGCAACCCTCAACTCTCAAAGGGCAGAGGATGAAGAATAAGTGCCCCAGCTTCCTTGTCCCTTTCTGAAACTAGATAGTCTCTCAATCATGGCAGGATTGAGTCCCAGGTGCTCACAGTGGTACCACTCCTGAATGCACTCTCCCTTGACTTTCCACCTTTCCCTGTCTCATATCCCTATACCCTCAGTGCTTCCAGAGACTCCTTCGGAAATAAACTACTTGTTCCCAAATCCTTGTCTCAGGATCTGATTTGGAGAGAATTCAAACTAAGATATTTTGAGATAAGAATTCTCTCAAATGCACATTAAACACAATGTTTGTGAACAATAAAACAAAGAGTTTTAAAGAAAGGAAAACTAATTTCAGAGGACTGAGATCCTTGCCTTTACCCAGTTTCATCATTTAGGAAGTGACTTGAATCCAAGCTTAAAGGAGAAAGAAAAGCTTCCAGGTGGGTTCCCCTTGTAGAGAACAAAGTTTGAGCTTGTCGGGGCAGGTAAAGATAGAGAAGGAGGAATCTCTCTTTCCTCCTCAATTGTATCCTCTTTCATGGAGGTATGATCTAGATTCCTCCAACTGAGGCAGAAAAAAGAGAGCGCTGGAAAATATATCCCTGAGACGTGTTTGCTAGGACTTCCATAACAAAATATCACAGACTGAGTGGCTTAAACAACAGAAATTTGTTTTCTCACAATTCTGAAAGCTGGAAATCCAAGACGAAGGTGTTGTCAGGTTTGTTTCCCTCTGCTGCTTCTCTCCTTGGCTTGCAGATGACCACCTTCTTATTGTATCCTCACATGGGATTCCATTTGTGCATGTGCATCCTGGTCTCTTTGTGTGTCCAAATGTCCTCTTCTTATAAGGCCACTAGTCAGATTGGATCAGGGCCCACCTTAATGGCCTCATTTTAACTTAATGACTTCTTTAAAGGCCCTATCTCCAAATATAGTCACAATTTTGAGGTTAAGGCTTTAATGTGGATTTTGGAAGGACACAATTTAGCCCATAACAGGGACCCAGATCCAGGGTTACACTCTTCCTAAATCATGTCCTATAGAAAACAGTTGCACAGGAAACATTTCCCAACCTTCTAAATTGTGTGTCAAACACTCCTGTTTTACTAGATAGCAGATATAATTCAATTAAATCTCTAAAGAATAAAATAGTGATTAAGTACCTAGAGTATGACCTTTACTGTGTTAAGTGGCACAGGGCCTAAAAAAGATGTACATGGCACAACCCCTATGATCAAGTGAGGAGACAGAGTATCTGAAAATAGTTAAACAATAAAAACACCAAACAAGACTGAATAAAGGCTAATGCTAAATTGTATGGTACAGATTTTATGCAAAAACTGAAGAAGTCAGATAAAAACTCATGGAGAAAGTGCATCCTTGGAAGATCAGAACAATTTGAAATAAGACTAGGCAGGAAACAAAATAACCCCGGTCATGCTTGGGAAATGTTGAGGAGACCGGGCTGACTAGCCTGGAAAGCTCATGGGGCAGTCAAATGTTAGGTAAGGCAGGGCCTGAGTCTAGTTGCCCCTAAATATCCAGTAGTGACTGAACTTAAAAAAGGCAAGTGAACTTCAGAATGAGCAAATATAAAAATACTTTAAGTTTCAAAATTTTATGATGCCAAGTATTGCCAGGAAATGAATCTTAGGGCCACATTCCATTCCATTTCATTCCGCATTTCGTTCAATGCTACTGCAAATAAAAGAATCACAAAATAAAAGGCATCTCCAACAAGAGCATTAGAAACCTAAGGACATACTTTTACTTGAAAATAACAAACTATTGCAATTTTACATTCACTGAACTAAGTAACCACGCCTTTAAAAAGTCATCATCGCAGACTCTGCCACCTGTTGGCCCATTGTATTGCCTGCTAATTGTCCCAACCACTACCAGTCTGAGATCCCTGCCACCAACAGCCCCATTTCTGGAGAAAAGCAAGGATCCCCTATCTAGTTGTCCAGCTGAGCTGGGGAGGGGACAGTTGTGAGTGGATGGCTCGGGCAGCCCCTTACCTCAGAGGAGTTTGCGAGTATGAGGTGCAAGGCTGGGGGAGGGTCCCAGGTAATCTTGGGCCAGATTTTTTACCTATTCAGGGAAGATCTAGGATTTGTTTTTGTTTTATTTTTTTGGGGGGGGGGAGAGGTGGTGAGAAAGCAGGAGTTTATTAAGAAGACAGAAAAACTCCCAAGTGGGAGGGGGCCCGAAACAGGATGCGCAAGACCTAGGTTTCATGGAGCCTAAAGTTTATACAATTTGGTGGATTTTCTTTCAGAAAAAGAATAGTTCTGTCAGATAGATGTCCTACATGGGTCTCACTGGGCTAAAATCAAGAGGCCACAAGATGGCTGACTAGAAAGATCAGACACTCACTCTCCAGAAAAAAAAATGAACCAAAGTTATGAATAGGCAATCATACCTTGACTAGAATATCTGTGAGAAACTACTAGATTCCAACAGAGAACTCATGGGAAACACCTGAGACACTGAAGGAGAAAGAAGTGAGCAGCCAGCTTGACTGAAATCAACCAAGAGCCTAGAAGTATTTTGGTATTGTGAGAAAAGCGTAACTGAGAGAGCTTTGATGGTCCACATCCCTGCCATGGATTGCTAGGATCTGAACCACAGAAGTCTTCTACCCACATAAACCCTGATACTAGTGTGAGAAGTAATTTGGAGACTTCATGAGGGCATTGCACCAGACACAAAATTCATGCTGGGTCACTCACCACTACCCCACCCTGAGGCAGCTGCAACAGGAAGCCATTTAGGGAGTGCACACTGTCTTGTAACAAAAGTCCCGTATCTCCACATCCTGGAAATTCCCACTGACATTCCCCAGTGTCCATTCAGAGAGCTGTAGTGGCACAGCATTGGCTGAATCCCAAAGTGCTGCAGGATCCCTAGTACTCTAATCCACAGGGAGTACTACTGTCCAGGGAAAGGACGGTGCAGCACACTGAGAGGCAGCCCCTGGTATAAAGATAAACAAAGTACAAATGTATTTTGTCCTTTAATGAATTCTTCAATTCCAATTTTATATTTTATATGTACTTCAAAATACATAAACAAAGTACTTTCTAGAGTCCAAGAGCTTTCTATCTAGAGCTGTGAGAGGGAACACAACCACCAGCAGTGGAACAAACTCTGCTTAGTTTTGCAAGTGATTGATAACATTTCCTCTCAACAAAAGAGCAGCCTCTGGGGCTCAGGCTCTCCATGTAAAGAACAAGATCCCTTCTCATCCACACACCTGCTCCTGCTGCTGCCAGAGGCCAGGGTGAGTAAGCCAGAGGACTACCTGTTGAGGAAGTGAGTGGTGACTGGACCCCAATGGCAGCATGGCCTTTATGCTCAGGCTCATACATGAAGGAAGGGTCCTTCCCTCCCTCTGTGTGACACTGCAACCACAGAGAGAAGGAGAGCCTAAAGGCAGTATGTCGGGTTGTTGGTGATGATCCTGAACTGAAACCACTGCCAACATCTACCTGCACTGCCTAGGATGCAGAAGGTCAGTCCACCACTGCTACTGCCACCACCCACACACTGTCAACTGCCCAGGAACCTGAGAACCTGCTCACCCACTCAGACTACCACTGTCACTACTGGCATCCAAGTAAGCCAAGTAGAGGCAAAAGAATATGTCCACTGGGAAAAAAGATACCCTTGTACATTGCTCTGCAGCACAAAATCAGGTACACTCAGCCCACTGCTGCCAAAACTGGGGCCCAAAGTCTGACTCACATAGCTTGCTAGTCCCCAGGACAGCTTCATCAAAGCCTCCACTAGTAACTGCATGCTCTACTCTTCCATGGAAATAATAGAAAGCATCAATGCTGGTCACAGCCAAATAAATCATACAGAGACAACACTACTGCACATACCCAGAATCAAAGTCAACCAACACCTATTCAACTAACACAACAGATGCATCTTCAGGAAAAATTCTTCTCCTAGAAAAGTAAATTCAAAAATAGGAAGTAGCAATGGTTGCACGAATTATCATTATAAAACACAGGAAACATGAAAAAGCAAGGAAATATGACACCTTCGAAGGAATACAATAATTCATCTGCAGTTGATCTTAATCAGAAAAGAAACTTCAAATTCTAGATAAAGAATTCAAAATATTGATTTTAAAGAACCTCAGTGAGATACAAGATAATTCTAAGAAGCAATACCAAGAAATTAGGAAAAAAGTTGGGATTAAATGAGAAATTTATCAAAGGGAAGTATATTTTTAAGAAGAATGAAGTATAAATTCTGGAATTGAAGAATTCATTGAAGACAAAATACATTTGAAAGTTGAAACAATGAACTGTATCAGACAGAAGAAAGGCTCTCAGAACTGGAAGACAGGCTTTTTAAAATAACTCAGAAAAAAATGAAAAAAACAAGAAAAAAAGAAAAGATTAAGCAAAGCCTTCATAACATTTGGGACAACATAAAGTGACCAAATTATAATTTATTGGTATCTCTAAGGGAGAAGAAAAAATAAAAGAATTATAACATCTACTAAACAAAACAATAGATGAAAATTTACCAAGTGTAGCAAGAGATTTAGACATTCAGATACAGGAGGCTCAATGATCCCCAGTCAGATAGAATGTAAAAAGGTCTTCTCCACAGCACATTATAATCAAACTGTCTAAAGTCAAAGATAAAGAATGAATCCTAAAACAGCAAGAGAAAAGTGATCAATCACCTATAAAAGAAAACCATCAGACTTACAATGAATTTCTCAGCAGAAATGAGGCTAGAGGAGAATAGGATGATATATTTATAGTACTGAAAGAAAAAAACTGTCAGCCAAGAATACTATATCCAGTAAAATTATCCTATATAAATGAAGTCAATTTTCCCAGACCAGCTGCTGAGGGAATTTGTTACCACTAGACTTGCTCTACAAGAAATGCTGAAGAAAGTCCTAAACGTGAAAGCAAAAGGCTGACATTTATCATCATGAACACACAAGAAATATAAAGGTCAATAATAAAGAAATCATACAAAAAAGGGAGAGAAAGAACTCAAATGGCATTACTACAGAAACCTACCAGATCACAATAATAAGCAATAGGAAAAAAAAATAAATATATATATATCAAATAGAAAACAATGAAAAATATTATCGAACAAAGCCTCATATATAAATAATGATCTTGAAGGTAAACAGATTAAATTTTCCACTTAAAAGATATAAAATGTCTAAGTGGATTTAAAACATGATGCAAATATATGCTGTTTACAAGAAACTGACCTTACCAGTAGGGAAACTTATATAGAGAATTGGAGGTCATTTCCCTTTCTACAAACCTACTCCTGCTGTCAGTGAAGACACTTTTAGAAACAAAGTAAATAAGTGAAAACACATGTTCTACACAAAAGGAAACCAAAAGCAAGCCTGAGTATCAATGCTTATATCAGATAAAATTGAGTTTAAGTTAAGAACAGTAAAAAATAAAATAAAGCCACTATATAAAGATAACAGGATCAATCTAGGGGATATAACAGTTCTAAATATATTTGCACCCAGCACTGGAATACCCAGATTCATAAAGCAAATATTAATAGACTTAAAGAGAAAAGCAGACTACAATACAATAATAGTTGCGTACTTTGACACTTAACTTTAGACAGAAATTGTCTAGACAGAAAATCAACACAGAAACGCTGGATTTAAACTGGACTTTAGAACAAATGGACCTAACAGACAGTTACAGAACATACTATTCAACAATTGCAGAATATACATATCAAAATCATATCACATTACTTCTCAGAGCACAGTGAAACACATTTGGAAATCAATACCAAGAAGAACTTTGGAAACTATACAAATATGTAAAACTTAAACAACAGTCTCCTGAATGATTACTGGATCAAAGAAAAAAATTCAGATTGAAATTTTAAAAATTTCTTGAAATAAATGAAAATAGAAACACAACATACTAAAAACTGTGGAATACAGCAAAAACAGGATGAAGATAAAAGCTTTTTTTTTTTTAGCAAGAAATGCCTACATCAAAATATAAAGATTACAAATGAACAATCTAACAATAAATCTCAAGAGACTAAAACAAAAACAAACCAAACCTAAAATTAGCATAAGGAAGGAAATAACAAACATTAGAGCAGAACTAAATGAAACAGAAACTAAAACCATTACAAAGGATCAATGAAACAAAGTTAATTCTTCTAAAATATTAAAATGTTGATAAACCACTAGCTAGCTTAAGAAAAGAAGACAAAAGACTTAAACACACGAAGTCAGAAATGAAAAAGAGACATTACAACTGATACCACAGAAATAGGAAAGAGCATCAGAGATTATTATACACGAACAAACTGGAAAACCTACAGAAAATGACTAAATAACTGGAAATATACAAGCTACCAAAATTGAATCAGAAAGTAGATAACCTGAAAAAAAACAATGAACAGTAAAATTGAATTAGAAAGAAAAAGACTTCCTCTGCACTCCCAAAAAAATTCCAGGACCAGATAAATTCACAGCCAAATTATACCAAACATAAAAAGAAGAACTGACACCAATCCTCCTGAAACTATTTTTTTTCTAAAAACAGAAGGAGAAGAAATTCTCCCTAACTCATTATATGAGACCAGTATTACCCTAATACCAAAACCAGACAAAAACACAACAATAAAACTACAGGACATTGTCCCTGATGAACATAGATGCAAAAATTTGCAAATTACTACCAAAAAAAATTCAGCTCTACATCAAAGAGATAATAAAGCAGTATCAAGTGTAATTTATTCCAGGGATGCAAGGATGGCTCAACATATGCAAATAAATGAACATGATACAGTACATCAGCAGAATAAAGAAAAAAACACTCATCTCAAAATATGCAAAAAATTTGATAAAATTCAACATTACTTCATGATAAAAACTCTCAACACACTAGACATAGAAGGAACTTACTTTAAAATAATGAAGACTGTAAAAGAACAAACAGACAGCTAACATCATATTGAATGGGAAAAAGCTAAAAGTTTTCCCTCTAAGACCCGAAACAAGACAAAGACGCCTACATTTACCATTCCTACTCAGCATAGTATGGGAAGTCATAGCCAGAACAATCAGGCAAGAGAAAGAAAGAAAAACCATGCAAACTGAAAAAGAAAATTGACTTTAAGTCAAGAACAGTAAAAAAAAAAAAGCAAAAAACTTAAATTATCCCTCTTTGCTGATAATATCATCTTATACCTAGAAAAAACTAAAGATTCTGCCAAAAAACTCTTAGACTCGAAAAATGGATTCAGTAAAGTTTCAGGATACAAAATTAACATGTGAAAATCACTAGCATTTTTATACATTAATAAGTCTAGGCAAGAAAGAAATCAAAAAGGCAATCCTATTTACAATGGCTACAAAAAAATAAAATAAAATACCTTGAAATAAATTTAATGAAGGAAGTGAAATATCTCTACAAGGAAAATGACAAAGCACTTATGAAATAAATTGAAGAGAACTCAAACAAATGGAAAGGTAGCCCATTTCATGGGTCAAAAGAATTAACATTGTTAAAATGACCATACCGCCCAAGACAATCTACAGATTCAATGCAACCCTTGTCAAAATACCAATGTCATTCTTCACAATTAGAAAGACCAATCCTCGTGCCTGAAGTTCCAGCTATTTGGAAGGCTGAGGCGGAAGGATCGCCAGAGCCCAGCAGGTCAAGGCTGCGGTGGCCGGGAGCAGCCACTGCACTCCAGTCTGGGTGACAGAGTGAGACTCCAACTCAAAAATAAATAAATAAATAAATATTTTTTTTAAAAAGGAAAAAAAGAAAAAGAAGAAAAAGAAAAGAAAAAGAAGAAAAAGAAAAGAAAAGAAAGACCAATCCTAAAATTCCTATGGAACCAAAAAAAGTGCCTAAATAACCAAAGTAATCCTGAGCAAAAATAACAAATTCAGAGACAGCACATTACCTGACTTCAGCATATTTTACTGTGCTATATTAACTAAAACAGCATGGTATTTATATTAAATAGACCAATGAAACAGAATAGAGAACCCAGAAATAAAGCCACATATTTACAGCTAATAGATCTTCAACAAGCCGACAAGAATTTACATTGGGGAACAGACATTCTTCAATAAATGGTGCTGAGAAAATTGGATAGCCATATGTAGAAGAATAAAATTGAACCCCTCTTTCTCACCATATAAAAAAATAAACTCAAAATGCATTAAAGACTTAATGGTGAAAAACAAAACCAAGAGAAAACATAGGGCATAGAAAACATTCAGGACACTGCTTGTCTAAGTAAAGATTTTATGGCTAAGACTTCAACAGCACAGCCAATAGAAACAAAAATAGACAAATGAAGCCAGGCTCGGTGACTCAGCCTCTAATCCCGCGCCTTGGGAGGCTGAGGTGAGTGGATTGCCTGAGCCCGCGGGTTCGAGACCCACCTGGGCAACTTGGCAAGACCTCATCTCTACAACAAATCAAAAAATTAGCCGGGCGTGATAGCGCGCACCTGTAGTTCCAGCTACTTGGAAGGCGGAGGCGGAAGGATCGCTGGAGCCCAGCAGGTCGAGGCTGCGGTGGCTGGGAGCAGCCACTGCACTCCAGTCTGGGCGACAGTGAGACTCCAACTCAAAAAATAAAAAAAAATAGACAAATGAGACTATACTAAACTAAAAGCTTCCTGCAAAGCAAACAATCAACAGAATGAAGAGACAACCCACTGAATGGGAGAAGACATATGCAAACTGTTTATCTGAAAAGTATTAATATCCAGAATATACAAAGAACTCAAGCAATCAAAAGCAGTGGGCAAAAGACATGAATAAACACTTCTCAAAAGAAGACATACAAATGGTTAATAGGTACATGAAAAAATGTTCAACATCATCAGAGAAATTCAAATCAAAATCACAATCAAATATCATCTTACCCGAATCAGAATGGCTATTATTAAAAAGATGAAAGAAAACAGATGTTGGAGAGGATGCATAGGAAAGGGAACCTTATACACTGTTAATGAGAATGTAAACTAGTACAGCCACTCTGGAAAACAGTATGGCGATTTCTCAAAAAACTAAAAATAGAATTACCATTTGATCCAGCAATCCCACTACTGAGTCTCTACCAAAAGGAAAAGAAGTCAACATATCAAAGGGATACCTACACTCACAAGTTTATTGCAGCTCTCTTCATGAGAGCAAAGATATGGAATCAATCTCAATGCCCATCAACAAATGAGTGTATAAATAAAATGGGATACATACAGTACACACACACACACACACACACACACACACACACACAACTATTATTTGGCCATAACAAAAAATGAATCATGCCATTTACAGAAATATGAATGGAACTGGAGGTCATTATCTTAAGAGAAATAAACCAGTCTCAAAAAGATAAGTATTTAATGTTTTCATGTTCTCACTTACACGTGGAAGCTAAAAATTTCCATCACGTGGAGATAGTGGAAAAATAGATAACAGAGACTGGGAAGAGTGAATGGGGAAGAAGGGAGGATGAAGATAAGTAGGCTAAAGGGTACAAACATACAATAAGGTAGAAGAAATAAATTCAATGTTTAATAGCAGAGTAGAATAACTACACTTAACAAAGATGTATTATACTTGGATGATGGTGATGGACACCCTAAATTCTCTGACTTGATCAATACATGCTAAATACATGCAACAAAATTTCACATGTATCCTATATATTTGTACAAATAAAGTCATTATACTAATCAACAATGAATGTCTGAAGGACAAGTATTCCCATGCTAAAATGTGGGAAAATGGGGAAAAGAAAGGGAAATGTAGTACACTCATCAGAAACAGTTTCCAATTCCCGACTTTAAAGAAGTCAAAATCTGTATGGGAAAAAGTAATAATATCAAATAATTACTATGAATGAAGTGCTATTGTCATGGAGGTGGAAGCAACCCCAACTTTCAGTAAATATTTGTGGAATAAATGAAAGAAGTAACTCTGTCAAGGGAAGGTATATTTGTGATAAATTTTCACCAGAAGTGATGGACATTTCAGGTAAAGGGAATAACATATACCAGAGTATATGATCAGTCTAGAAAATCACTGGTTCTCAAATTGAGTTGTACATTGGAATTACCTTGGAAACTTAAAAAAAAAAAAATGATGCCTGGTTCACAGCCCCAGAATTTTTTACTTAATTGGTATGAGGACAGGTCTGGGTACCTGTAGTTTTAAAACTTCCCAGGTATTTCTAATAAGCAGAAAAATTTTAGAATCACCAGTGGGCCATCCTGAAAACGTCCTTAATACTGGCTTCTTGACTTTCTTCCCCCACCAATACTCACTAAATCTTCCAGTAAGTCAGGAAGATAGAGTGTGACAAGTTTCAACAATTTCACTGGGGCTCTTTTTGTTCTGTGTTGTCTATTCTCTTCTCTATAGAAATTAGATGACCCAGAATTAGCTCCATAATGATGAATGAATTTTGAACAAAAGAAGTAATTGGGTCTTCTCAGCCCAGTTCCATAATCCACGTGCTTAAGTTCTGCCAGAGAACTTTAAGAGAATGAAGGCATGGATTTTACCTTCTTTCTCTTATAAACCAGTCCATGCCCTTCAGCTTCCATATTTCTGAGGCTTTTAATGTCACAAGGTATTGTAACTTGTATGGAGGAATATCCTTTGCACTTGCCATGGAGTGTAGTAAATGATTCCCTGTGAGACCATAACAAAGTTAAAATGATAGAATAGAAATAACTAAGTTGTCAAACAGTACAGAAATTACCAGTTGCATTGTCCACAAGGAAATCCAAATACTGCTCTCAACACCACTACTCCTTTGTGCCTTTATGGACAGGTTAAAAAGGAAGGATAGTTTATGCCTGGTGGGACTTATTAAGCAGGAAACAAAAAATCTTCTTCCTAAGGGAGACTTAAACAGAATTATTCTGTTTTTAACACTTAACATTCATTCATTTTTAAGAACATAGTCTTTCTTTTTGTGTTACCATTACATTCTAACACGGGATAAAGGGGAAGGAATATTATTCTATGTGACATTTAAAAACTTAACCCTCATCGGCTGCTTCTGAAAGTCATTCTTCCCACAAATAAGGGTTAGCTGTACAAGGCCAGATACTGTTTGAACATTCAGCAAAATCAGGGACTGGAGGCTGGGTGCAGTGACTCAGACCTGTAATCCCCGCACTTTGGAAGGCTGAGGCAAGAGATTGCTTGAGGCCATGCATGAGTTCAAGATCAGCCTGGGCAATATGGCAAGACCACATCTCTACAATAAATAAATAAATTAATTAATTAATAAGCTGGGCACGGTGGCACAAACACCTGTAGTCCTAGCTATAGCAACTTGAGAGGCTGAGGAAAAGGGATCGCCTGAGGCCAGGAGGTCAAGACTGTAATGAGATGTGATTGTGCTACTGGACTCCAGCCCGGGTGACAGTGAAACCCGATTCAAAAAAACAAAAGAAAGAAAGAAAAGAAATGAGGGACTGGGACTGCCTTTCTGGCATCCTCATTATAGGTTTTGCTTTCATTCATTCATTTATCTCATCAATGAGTACTATTATGTAACCATGCATTTTGCTAGCATGTTGTACAGCAATGTCACCAGATCTGCCTGACAACAAAATCTCTCAGGATTCCTTTTTTTTTCTAATTTGGTGTTGCTTTATTACTTATTCTGTGCATCAAAGAGGATAAAACCAAAATTTGAATTCCTCCTAGAACCAAGGGAGCTTTTCAACAACACAATCTTTCAGGGACCACCTGAATATATTATTTTCCCCGGAAATATGCCCCTTTTGATTTCTGTTTACTGAGCAGATTTTTAATGTTTCTTTAAATCCAGGGCACAAGATGGTCATATCATATTGGAGCACCACGTTTAAACCTCCATGGAAGGTTTACCAACTGGAATTTGTCTGTCTACATTCTTTAGAGAAAATACCATTTGATATTGACAGCTTACTTATAGCTGTTCTTTTCCTAATCAGTATGGCTAGCAGTAAGAAGGGCATGGTAAAAACATTCCCCAGGAACCCATAATGGCGAGAGAGAGAGAGTGAGAGAGAGAGAGAGAGAGAGAGAGAGAGAGAGAGAGAGAGAGAGAGAGAGAGAGAGAGTTTGCACATGTCTTGTTGAGAGACAGTAGTCCTCAGAGCAGGAGACCTGAGGTAATATATTCCAAAAGGTGACTGTCATAACACAGACACTTGAATACTAACCAACACGTGGAATTAAAAAGAGTTTTTATTTTATTTTATTATAGAGATGTGGGGTACAAGTCAGGATTAGCTACACAAGTGGTCTTCGTGTAGGTAAAGTTTGGGCCTCTAACTGGTCCTCAATCCCCCTGTTTTGGGGCCAGGTACTCTTTGTGTTGTTGCATGTCCCCCATCTTGCCCTGGCAGTGTCCAGCAACTGCCAATCCCTCCCTTTTGCTAATGCGATGGATGTTTAGGTCCCACTTATGAGTGAGAACATACGGTATTCCTTTCTTTGTTTCTGTGATAGATCACTAAGTTTGATGGTCTCCAACTCCATCCAGTTTGCTGCAAACTCCATGATTTTGTTCTTTGAGGCTGCATAATACTCCATTGTGTATATGTACCATATTTTCTTTATCCAGTCCATTTTTGATGGGCAGTAGGGTTGGTTCCATGTTTTTGCTACTGTGAATAGTGCAGCTATGAACATGTGTGTGAGGTGTATTTTCTGTAGAACTATTTATGTTCCTCTGGTCTATTCCCAGGAAAGAGACTGCTGGATCATATGGAAGGTCAATTTTTAGTTCTTTTAGGAATTTCCACACTGTTTTCCATAGAGGTGAATTACCTGCACTCCCATCAACAATGTAGATGCATTCCCTTTTCTCCACACCCACACCAGTATCTGTTGTTTTTTGATGTATTAATGATGGCCATCCTTAGTGGAGTTAAGTGGTATCTCATTGTGGTTTGATTTGCATTTCTCTGATAATTAGTGAGGCTGAGCATTTTTTCATGTATCTGTTGGCTGCTTGTATTTCTTCATTTGAAAAGTGTCTATTCATATCCTTTGCCCACTTTTTTGGTAAACTATTTTATTAATGTCTTATATTGATCACACATTGAGTTGATAATGTTTATATGTTTGCTAACTTTGTATCTGACAAAGGTCTAACATCCAGGATCTACAAGGAACTCAGTTATGTTGATAGGAAGAAAACAAATAACCCCTATTAAAAAGTGGGCAAAGGGGCGGGGCATTAAATAAAATGTATTATAAAATGTGTTTCATCTATTTCTATAGCTTTTTAATTTTTAATATGACTACTAGAAGATTTAATATTACATCATATTTCTGTGGAGGCTCAGATAAACCATGAGTGAAGCTGTTACATTCTGACACCATGTTAGAAAAACTCCCAAAAACAAAAAAGAAAAACTCCTTCCACCATCAAAAAGCATGAGTCCTGGAGGCAGCAAAGGTTTGATCTGTATGAGTTGAACCCTTTCATTTTACAGATGATAGAACTGAGGCCGAGAGAGTGACCGGTCTGGCTGCAGTCATCGGCATATCACACAGAGCACCATTCCAGGCGGTGCAACTTGTTCACAGTGGTATGGGTTCACACAGACACTACTGGGAGGCCAAAGTAGGAAGATGGCCTGAGGCCAGGCACTCGAGACCAGTCTGTGCAACATAGTGAGTGCCAATCTCTCATGCCATGCCCTCCAAGCTCTGGTCATGGGGCTTCCAGCCCCGTCCCTTTGCCCACTTTTTAATAGGGGTTATTTGTTTTCTTCCTATCAACACATCTGAGTTCCTTGTAGATCCTGGATGTTAGGCCTTTGTCAGATACAAAGTTAGCAAATATTTTTTTCCCATTATATGGGTTGTCTCCCCATTTCTTGATGGTTTCTTTTGCAGTGCAAAAGCTTTTTCAGTTTCATGAGGTCCTATGTATGTGTCTTAGCTTTTATGACATTCGTTTTTTGGAATTAGGTCAAGAATTGGTTGCCCACTTCAGCATGCATAAGTGTATTTCCTACATTTTCTTCTAGGATTCTAAGAGTTTGAAATAAATGCATTTACATTTAGGTCTTTTACCTATTTAGAGTTAATTTTTTGTATATAGTTATATGTAGGGGTCTAGTTTCATTCTTCTGCATGTGGTCAGCCAGTTTTCCCAGCATCATTTGCTAAATATGGTCTCCTTTCCCCAGTGGCTGTTATTGATAGCTCTGTCAAAGATGAATTGGTTGAGAGATCAAGTTTTTGCTTCCAGAATTTCTGTACTGTTCCATTGGTCTATGTGCCTGTTCTTGTACCAGTACCACACTGTTTTGGTTACTGTAGCCTTTAGTAAAGTTGAAAGTCTGGAAATGTTATACCTCCTGCTTTGTTCTTTTTGCTGAGGATTGTTTTGGCTATGGATGCTCTTTTTGGTTTCTGTATGAATTTCTGTATTATAGTTCTCAGGTCTGAGAATAATAATATTGGTAATTTGATAGGGTATTGCATTGAATCTGTAGATTACCTTGGAAAGGATGGACATCTTGACAATATTGATTCTTCCAATCCATTAGCATGGAATGTTTTTCCATTTGTTTGTGTCATCCTTGATTTCTTTGAGTAGTGTTTTATAGTTCTTGTTGTAAAGGTCTTTCACTTCTCTGATTAGGTGAATGCCAAGGTATTTCATTTTTTGTGGCTGTTGTGAATGAGATTGTGCCTTTTATTTGGCACTCTGCTTGTTGCTGGTGTATAGAAATGCAACAGTCTTTTGCATGTTAATTTCATAATCCAAGACTTTATCAACGTTGATTATCAGTAGGAGGAGTCTTTTGACAGACTCTCTAGGGTTCTCAAGATACAGAATGATAATGTCTACAAAAAGGGATAGCTTAACTTCCTCTTTTGCTATTTGGATACCCTTGATTTCCTTCTCTTGCCTGACTGCTCTGGCTAGGATTTCCAACACTATCTTGAACAGGAGGGGTAAGAGTGGACATCCTTGTCTAGTCCCTGTTCTCAGAGGGAATGCTTTCAATTTCTGCCCATTGAGCAAAATGTTGGCTATGAGTCTGTCAGAGATGGCTCTTACTGTTTTGAGATGGCTCTTACTGTTCCTTCTATGCCAAGGTGCTCAAGAGTTTTTATCAGGAAGGGATGCTGAGTCTTGCCAAATGCTTTTCCTGCATCTAATAATATAATCCTATGGTTCTTGGTTTTACATATGTTGATGTGTTGAATTATGTTTATGGTCTTTCCAATGTTGAACAAGTCCTGCATCCCAGGAATGAAGCCCACTTGGTCATGATGAATGATCCTTGCTAAAAATACAGGTTTCCATGGCAGGGAAAGCAGGGGAACTGACTCTGGTCTCACTCTTTCCTGGTGGGCACGGATGCCATCGCACCTGCCCAAGGGGAGGTGATGCTTGACAGGGTAGTCAGACGTTAGGTAGCCTGAATGCATGAAGTTGGGTAGCACTCTATACTACACTCTATACTACAGTATAGAGTGCTACCCAACTTCAGAGTTCCATGTTAGAAAATAAACTGGGATACATTAAAATATTTTACAGTTTATTTGAACATTCAGTGATACGGAGGAGCTCCAAACATAAGCAATTTGGGGGCTCCCACAAAGTAGCATGAGGGGAAGTGTTTTTAGAATAAATGCAAAAGCAAGGCAAATAAAATATTTGATTGGTTAAACAGGATCGGTGGTCTTATTTGGATCATTCCAGTGAAAAGTCTCATTAGAGGTTAGATGGCAGTTTCTGATTGGTTAAGTGTTTTATTGTTTACACTGAATTAGATTTTGGTTTTTTAGCAAAAACCCAGGGCTATGGAACCACCTCAGTCTAATGGCTTCTCAATTAATTATAGTAATGCCTTGCATTAAATCTTCAGAGATAGTGTCAAGGCATTCCATATTTTTAACAAGCACCTATGTATTCTTATCATATACAGTTTGAAAAGGTCACTGCCTTGTTGAAATCTCATGCCTCATTGTTCTGTGACTCTAGTTCACACAAATCCCTTCTAGTTGTAGTCCTAGATGAAATGCTGTTTTCTCTCTCAGAAATTTTCAGATCTTCAAGTTCATGCTTCTTAAAACACACACACACACACAACCCCTTTAAAAGTAAGTTAATAACAATGCATACATAGCCATTTAAGTCACCATCTTTTTTCTTACACTGTTTTTTTTTTCTGTAACCAAATGTTTCAATGCAGACAGTTCAGTCATCTCATTAAATAAGGCTACAATAATCAAAATAGCCTAGTATTGGTACAAAAATAAGCATATAGACCAATGGGACAGGATAGAGATTCCAGAATTAAAACCTCAATTTCTCAACCAACTCATCCTCGACAAAGCCTCCACTAACAACCACTGGAGAGAAGAGAACTTATTCAGTAAATGGTGCTGGGAAAAACTGGCAGACCACATGCAGAAGTTTAAAATAAGTTCCCTGCCTATCACCATATACAAAAATCAACTCTAAATGGATCAAAGACTTAATTGTAAAACCTCAAAATATAAGAACCTTAGAAAATCCAGGAGACATCCTTATGGAAACTGGAACTGGCAACCAATCCCTGATCAAAACCCCAAATGCCCATGCCATAAAAGATAAGAAAGACAAGTGGGACCTCATAAAATGGAAAAGCTTCTGAAAAGCAAAAGAAACCATCAAGTGAGCAGAGAGACAGCCCATAGAATGGGAAAAAATATTTGCCAACTCTATATCTGACAAAGGCATAACATCTAGGCTCTATAAGGAACTCAAACGCCAAAAAGAAGAAAACAAACAGCCCTGTTACAAAGTGGGCAAAATGTATGAATAGACACTTCTCAAAAGAAGATGCATGAGTAGCCAACAGATACATGAAAAAATGCTCACAATCACTAATCATCAGAGAAACACAAAACCACAGTGAGATACCACCCAACTCCAGTCAGGATGGCCATCATCACATATCAAAAAACAACAGATGCTGGAGAGGATATGGGGAAAAGGGAACATTTCTACATGGTTCTTGGGAGTGTAAATTAGTACAACTTCTGTGGAAAACAGTGTGGAAATTCCAAAAAGATCTAAAAATCGACCCTTCATATGACTCTGCAATCCCTCTTCTGGGAATATGCCTGAAGGAGCTCACATTACTTTATGAAAGAGATACCTGCACATGCATGTTTATTACAGCATTATTCACAATAGCAAAAACATAGAGCCAACTGTGCTGCCTATTGAAAGTGGACTGGATACAAAAAACAAATGTGGTACAATACACAATGGTATATTATGCAGCCATAAAGAAGGAAAAATTATGAACTTCACAGCAACTTGGATGGAGTTAGAGTCTATAATACTCAGTGATCTATCACAGAAATAAAGAACTGAGTACCACATGTTCTCGCTCATAAGCAGACCCTAAACAATTATCATAATACTATGAGAAAAGAATTGGTAGTAGTGGGAAACTGTCAGGGGGGCACACTTCATCAATAAGGGTACCTGATCTCAAGTCAGGTTAAGTAGGGACCAACGTGAGTACAGTGACCATTTATATACCTAACCCTGAATTGTACACCATATCTTTAAAATAAAAATTTTTTAAATATATTGAAAACCTCTTTTCTACAAATTAACTGGCTATAACTTGGGAGAAACCCAAGTGGAGCTCCTGTTTGGCAGACCCACATGCCTTCCAGTCATGCTTGATGCATTTACTTTCAGGTATGGAACATTTGGAATCCAAACAATTTTTGTTAATTGTCTTGAGTGGCAACAAAGTATAACTTCACTCAGCAAGGAGATATTTCCTGGTGCTGGCTCTTAAAGTCTGCCTGCTGCAAGTAACAATCAAATGTTAGCATGACACAGGCAAGAAGGTGACCGAGGCAGTGTGCCAGGAGAGATTAGAATGCATCTTCAGTGTCTCTTTTCCTCTCATAAATTGTGGTCTCAGCAGCTGAAAGTACAGTCATTTGTTGTCATTTTCTCTCCCAAAGGCCATTTTGTCTTATCTGATGTTGAAACTGTTCTTCACATCTTTGAACACAGAAACATTAAAAAAAAAAAAAGAAATCATCTGAAAATGTGTTTGTGTCTCTTACTAGGCTTGACATTTCCACACTGATAAGTTATAGCAAAATATTGAATTTTTGGTTAACTTTGGATTAGGTGTCTAGTCCATGAGCATTGATTGTGAACCATTATCTTTCTTCTTATGTAGCACACTGAGTTATCTTATGAAAATAGAAGGGACAAAAAAGGAGAAAATGTTAACTAAATTAATGTCATTAATTACCTGAAAGTCTTTCCTGAGCTATAATGAAAATTTTCATTGACTTTTATTTTTAATGAGTTGTAGTCTCACTCTGTCACCCAGGCTGGAGTGCAGTGGAATGCTCACAGCCACTCCAGTGTCTACCTGCTGGGCTCTGGCGATCCTTCCACTTCAGGCTTCCAAGTAGCCTGAAATACAGGTGTGCACTACCAGGCCTGGCTAATTTTTTTGATTTATTACAGAGATTAGGTCTTGCCAAGTTGCCAGGCCTGGTCTCGAACCCACAGTTTCAGGCAATCAACTCGCCTCAGCCTCCCAAAGTACTGGGATTACAGGCTGAGCCAACAAGCCCAGCCATAATTGACTTTTGAGATATGGGGCATTTCTGTTAAAGATGGTATTGATGAATATTAGGAAATATTAAAAAACCAGATATTTTTTATATTTATAGACTATTCAGATTTATCCATCAAGAAAAAATGTCATCTTATTAACAACATCAGTACACAAACAAGATAATTGATTGACTTTATTTACCAGTTAAATATATATCATTGCCATACTAAAATCAGCACGTGAAAATCTTTATAATTACTGTAGCTAGCATACAATCAATCTAGCAGATTAAGCATACTCTTACTGTCTGGATAGAAATACAACCATTTAGGGAATCTAAAACATAGATGGATTTGCTACACTAAACTCTTCATGAGTTTCTGCATTGTCCCCAATGGAGATTGTATGTTCCTTGAAAGTAGGATGATCCCTTGATTGAATTCCCAAGATGTATCATTCCCTGTCTTCTGAAAGTACTTCTTTATTATTCCACCAACTGAAATAATTAAATCATATCCAGAATGCATTCCATATCAAATTCTCAGCCAAACTATCAGATCCTGTGGAGCCATAGAAAATGAAGGTATGGAAGACCAACACCTAGACATATAGTAATTTGCAAGCACAAATTAGGTACAAAGGGAAAAATCCTAAAGGCAGCAAGAGAGAAATGTCAGACTACCTGCCAGGGAAGATCAATTAGAATAGCAGACTTATCGACAGAAACACTTCAGGCTAGGAGATATTGGAGTCCAATCTTCAAAGTTCTCAAAGATAAACAATT
>CAUYQG010108241.1:0-16123 GCA_963574415.1 Tarsius wallacei
TAAATAATTAAAAACTTACTAAATAGTCAATAATAGAAAATTGTACGTATAAATTATGACACAGCTACATGATGAAAAACTCTATAGTTCTTAAAATCATGCTATTAAAAGATATTTTAAATTAGCCGGGCGTGGTAGCGCACGCCTGTAGTTCCAGCTACTCGGAAGGCTGAGGCGGAAGGATCGCTGGAGCCCAGCAGGACAAGGCTGCGGGGGGGGGGGGAGAGGGTGCCACTGCACTCCAATCTGAGCAACGAGTGAGACTCCAACTCGAAAAAAGAAAAAAAGAAAATCACTTATGAAGAACACGTGGATTTCTCTAATAGTTGCCATCAAAATAATCAGCCAGGTGATATAATACACCAGTTCAGACTTTTCTAGACTTATTTAGAAGGCCAGGCTAACCAAGTCATCCTTAAGAAGCTTTTCTAAATTCCAAGAAGCAAAAACATTTTTAAAAAAATTATTGCAAGTGAACATATTCATTTTGGTTTAGATTTATGATATAATTCTAGTTTTATACTTTCCCTACATATTGTACAGAGGGGGACTCCCCCCAGAAATGGAATTATTTTTTGGAGGGCGTTGTTCCTCTGGGTCAAGTGGTCAACCAAAGTTTATCTGGAAGGTTGCATCACAATTTGTGGAAGAAACGTCTGGTTCTTCCACTGTGACAACACACCTGTCTATATTGTGCTGAGTTTCATCAGTTTTTTTTACCAAAAGCAGCATGACCCCCGGGCCCCACTCTCCCTATTCACCCGATCTTACCTCAAGCAAGTTTTCTTTTTTCTCCCAATAAAAAAGTTCTCAAAGGGAAGTGTTTGCTGCTACGGAGGAGGTGAAACAAACAAAAGATAGCAGAAGCACTAAAAGGGATAAAAATTGATAAGTTCAAAAACTGTAACAGTGGAAAAGATCTTGACAGGTGTATTGTGTCAAATGAAGAGTACACTGAAGGTGACTGAAGTTTAAACATGGAAGAATAAATATAAAATTTTTAATAAATTCTGCTTTTTTGGGTCCCCCTCTTATAGTTCTTTTGTTCCCATGTGTTATGTATTTAGTATATTTATACTTATTCACAGGAACTAACAATTATTCAATTTTAAATTATTTTGTGGTTTATATTTTTATTTTGCTTTTATAACATTGTGTGTCAGCTCTGCTTTAATACAGTTTTTCAGAGGTACGATTGCTAGTTTTAATATCCCCATTATGGGGTAAATTTTATTATATATATATGTTATATATACACACACATACATGTGACATTGTGATTTTGTAATACTATAGTTTCTAGGAACACATTGGAGTGAAAAGCAAGGATAGTCAACTCCTTTTAACTGCTTATACAGGACTTAGGAACTCAGGTTTGCTTGCTTGTAAAATGCATACAATTGTATTCTTATGCAAATGTCACGGTGTTCTTGGGATTCAGTTTCCTCATTCTCAAAATAAAGAAGGAATTTAACTGATGACTTCAAAGATCAGCTCTAAACTCATTGAATTGCCCTATTAATCTCTTAGGTCATGCAATTCAGTGATATATCTAGGGTTAGCCTGAGTGTTTCAAAGGCAAGATTAATGAAAAGCTCATTTTCCAGCTGTCGAGTTAGGAGATTATTCACAAATGTTGCCCTGTCATTTGGATCTGGTGGGGTTTGCTGATAACTAAATGAACCCTGTTATGCTGACAGTCACCTCACTAATCGAGCCCAACCTAACTGCCTTATTTTCGTCACCTTCCTGCTACGTACCCTGTGTCTTGCAAGACATACCTCAGGGGCTTTGTTGGGACACATGGAAGGTCTGAAACACAGGACGCAAATGACAGAGAATGCCACCAACTCTGTTCTTCATTCAGCTTTTTTGAGACCTGGCTCTCAGTCCACTTGAATCTGGCAACCAAGGATATGCATGTCTCTCTCTCTCTCTCTCTCTCTCTCTCTCTCTCTCTCTCTCTCTCTCCCCCTCTCTCCCTCTCCTTCCTCTTTCTTTCTTTCCTTTTCTTTCTTTTCATTTTCAACTAATTTCCCTTTTTTATACCTTTCTAATTCCTCCTCTTCTGACTAAGCTGTAGATTTACACCATAAAGTGACTGTCATTAATCTTTCTCTGCTTTGACTTCCTGAACTGAAAAATGGTGATACTAATACTAGCCCTTTCATTCACAGTGATCCTGGGAGGAAAAATGAGATAACTGATGTCAGAAATTGCTTTGAACTCAAAGCAGGAGGGTAGTTCAATTATAATAAGAGTCTTCTGTCTTTATTTTTATGTGACAGTTAAAGTGTTAGCATTGAATACACATCATGGAAGGAAATTGCATTTTGAATGACATTGGTGTGATGACAGCCTGTAAGATATTAGAGTTGCATGCATAAACTAAGAAAATGTGTTTAAAAACTGTTCCGACTAAGCCAGCTACTGTTTCTTTTCAAAGAATATATGCAGGAATAGGAGAATTAGGTGGTGAATCTAGGACATAATAAAAAATAAGAATGTGTACTTTTAGATTTTGCAAATCTATTTTGTACTTATTTTATAATTCAATTTTAAGAGAAAAAGTATAATGCATGGTTCCTGAATATTTTGCTATGTAGTAATTTTCTTCTAGAGCTGTATGGTCCAATATTGTAGCCAATAGCCATAGTAGTTTTATTAGTTTAAATTGAAGTAAATAAAAATTCAGTTATTCATTCACACATGTGAGTATTGTATCCAAATATGCAGATAGAGAACATTTCCAGAAAATTCTATGAGAAAGCACTATTCTAGGAGAACTGGGGAAAGGTGAAATAATATTTCTATCCTCCTCTTTCCCACAGTTGCTTTTTAGAATTTAAATAGAACCTCTGGCTTTATATTACAGGTATTGTATTTAAAATGTACACTTGTGAAATTATTAAAACACAAAGATGATGGTTGGGTGGGAAAGCACAACTCAAAAGATCTCTTTTTTTTCTACTGAGAACAAACATGCACTTAATTTGTTAATCTTCAGAATAACACTTAGAAAATCCTGGAAACAGTTCTTTGCTCTCAAGTTGCATTTCTTCTATAAAAATTTTCTTGCTTTACTAGGTAACATATTATGTAGGCCAGTCCAGGAGTCACTTAATCATGTGCCATGTTGAATTGTTATGTAACTATTTCATGGATATAAGCCAAATTGTTACCTTTAGCAAAAATACTAGTCCTCTCTTATATTCCAAATTCACTCTGTCCATAAAACCAGCTGGGCTTCATCATCTGTTTATATCCAGAGTCTGACCACTTCTCACCACTGCTACTGACTGCTATCGTCATCTCTTGCAAATTACTATAGTTGTCCCTGACTGGATTTCCTGCTTTCACTCTCATCCTCTCATCCACTTTTCAGTCTGTTCTCAACATGGCAGAGCAGCTTGCCTTCAGAGTGATTATCCATCAGAACAAAGTTTGGTCAATAACCTGCAAGTCCTCACAAACCTCCTGGCTTCCCTCAACCCCACTTAATCACCCCTCTGGCCTCGTCTCTGCTTACTTTCTTCAAAGCCTCAGTAGGCTCTTTTTATTCTTTAATTACTGTAGGCTTATTTACTCTTTTTATTCTTTAATTACTGTAGACATACTGTAGGCATGTCTCAGGACCTTTGTGTTTGCTATTCCCTCTGGCAGGACCACTTTTATGTTCAATATTCATATGGCTCATTCTTTCACTTTCTTTAGACTTTTTTTCAACATCAGTTCATAATGAGGTCTCACTAAACTGCTTAAAAATGTCAGTCACCTACGAACTATCCTCTCCATAATCCACAAGCGGCAAGCACTCCCTATCTTTTCTGTGCTATATTTTTTCTCCATAGCAGTCATCACTATAGGTGTGCCATATGTTTTACTTCTTTATTTGTATATAATCTCCTTTCAGTTAGAGTATAAGCTATTTGAAGGCAGGATTTTATATCTTTTAATCTTTGGTGTCTAGTACAAGGTAGGCACTCAGTATTTGTTGAATGATTGAAAGAATTACTCATGTTTAATGACAATTGTGGAAATGCTACAAAAAGAGAATAGACTAGAATACGTGCATTTAAAAGGGAATTAGATATTTTGGAAACAGAGTGCTGATCTAATTGAAATTTGTTTTAGCAAGAAATAGAGAATCACAAAGACATATCCTCTGGTGTAACCCCACTTCTCTCTACGATTACTCTGGTTTTGGGCTCTGCTTTCTGCCTGGCCCTTCCCATTCTTGAAGGACCGTGTAGAGGGAAGTTTGAACCAGGGCTCCAGAGGGTGTATGGGGGCAACTTCTGAGGGAGAGAGATCTTGGTCTTCCAGGTGTGACTGGTCCCTTTGCTGGCTGGCTAGTCCTTTGTCCCCATGCTGGCTCATTCAAAGAAGGCAGAAGAAGTGATCCTTCTTAGAAGAAGTGATTTTGGAATTGTGCTGTAGTGGTATACACTGAGGGAGTAGGGGTCATGGATGAAGGGCCCACCGAGAGTTTGATACCTTGGGAAGGAAGGTAATGGGTTTTAGAAATAGAGAGGTGGAGTGTCTCCTGCCTCATGCTAGGAAGTGGTCGATGCCAGACTGGACACTCCACCCGTTTCTGGCAAAGGGGACAGCTTGGGAGGGGCCGGTAACAATGAAGATAGAGGACTTACTTACAGTTTGCTGGTTCCCACCAAGGCAGGGAGGAAGTAGTACAGCTGTACAGAGAGCCTGGGTTGCTAATTTCTACATTAAAGGGTGTAGCAGCGTCAGTGTTTTGCTCTTTTCACCTTCTCCTGATGTGTGGAAGGTTGGTTTGGCTTAAATAGTTCTGCTTGAACTTTTTTTTTAAACTTTAAGCCATTTGGCAAAGTGCTCCGATGGAGTCCTAGTTAATGAATGATGTTTCTATGTTCTATGAGCAAACTTTTTCTTTTTTTTTTTTGAGTTGGAGTCTCACTCAGTCGCCCAGACTGGAGTGCAGTGGCAGCTTCCGACCACCGCAGCCTCGACCTGCTGGGCTCCGGTGATCCTTCCGCCTCAGCTTTCCGAGTAGCCGGAATTACAGGCATGTGCTACCACGCCCGGCTGATTTTTTGATTTATTGTAGAGGTGAGGTCTCACCAAGTTGCCCAGGCTCAGGCAGTCCACAAACTTTTTAATGTAGCCAATTGCATTTACCTGATGCTTTGAGAAAGAAAACAGCTCTAGTTTTAAAAATAGTTTTCCTCCCTTTAGCATGCCCTTTCATTGTGGCCTGGCTTTAAAAGGTGGGTTACTGGTGGCTTAGCCTGTAATCCCAGCACTTTGGGAGGCTAAGGCGAGTAGACTGCCTGAGCCTGTGAGTTCGAGACCCGCCCAGGCAACTTGGCGAGACCTCGTCTCTACAATAAATAAAAAATTAGCCGGGCATGGTAGCGCGCGCCTGTAGTTTCGGCTACTTGGAAGGCTGAGGCGGGAGGATCGCCTGAGCCCAGCAGGTCGAGGCTGTGGTGGCCAGGAGCGTGCCACTGCACTCCAGTCTGGGTGACAGAGTGAGACTCCAACTCAAAAAATAAAAAATAAAAAATGGGTTGCTTTATGTTTAAATTGTTGATTAATTGACACTAAAATAATATATAATTATTTCTATATTCCATATAAAATCTGCCTCATCAGTACCCAGACCCACCCTTTATAAATTATTTAGTTTTGTGGATTTAACTCTGTTGCCCTGCTGGTACAATCAAGGGCAAAATTAAGTTATAGAAAACCATCAGATACCTGAAATCCTGTATTAAAGTGGATTTGCTTACCCTACACCCATTGCTAGAAATGACATTCCCAGACTATGAGAACTGCAGGCTACTAGAGCTGGAACCATGCCGTTCTACAGCAAATTAGCAAATGAAGTTCTTTGAACACAGTAGACAAAAGGCAGGAATGTCAGTGCTTGACACTTCTATGACTTTCCTCTACTGGGTTATATTTTTCTTGTTCAGTTTCTTTTCTTTTTGGCAGGTGAGTTGGGAATTAGATTGTAGATCTGTTTTAAGTGGGTACACTGCAAACAGCAGATTTTTAGGTGCTTCCCTGATAGGATATGACTACTAACTAGGAAGAATGTGTCAATTATGTGGTAGACAGCAGGGAGAAGTAGGCAGAATTGAATTTTTATAATCAGATTCAGACTGTAGCAGCTTTTTGCCATCTAAAATCCTAAATTTTCACAGCTGATAATGGGGTGAGGAAGAGCAGAACTTGTTGAATTCATTCATTCATTCAACAGATATTTGAGCACTTAGAGTACTTTGTGCCAGATACTGTACTAGAGACTGGGAAATATAGCTTTGATAGGACAGAAGTTGTCCCGCTTCCAGGTAGATTATAGTCTACTGGAGCTGGTAGTTACTGGGTATATATTCCCACTGGTAATTTAAATTGTGATAGGTATTCATAAAAAAATATGCAAATACTATGGGGAAGTGTACGACAGGTAGACTTGATGTAGTCTGGACTATTCTAGGGAAGTCCTTTAGGCTGGGACCTGAAGGATGAGTAGATGTGAGCCACGTGAAGGTAGAGCAAGTGGGGAAGGGGGAGGAGGGATAAAGGGAGAACACCTAAAGCAAAGAGTGGGGCAGGAATCCTCCCCTAGGGAGACTAGTAGAAGGCCATGGTGATTGGATTGAAGCAATGTTGAAGGTGGAGACAGGGGCCAGTGTAGTGGTACAGAGCCACTGAAGAGCTTTAGCAGAGAAAGGATATGATAATGTCCAGGTTTTAAAAAGATAATTTTAAGCTCCTATATGGGCAGTTGATTTGAATGGACAAGAGTGGATCCATTAGGAGGCTTTTGCAAGTGGTCCAGGAGGCATCCAGATGATAGTGACTTGGAAAGGCATCATGGCAGTACGGGTGGGGAGAAGTAAAAGGATGTAAGAGGTGTTTAGAGAGGTAGGAAGCATTGAACTTGGAGAATGACTGAGATAGGGAGTGAAGGACAATGCCTGAATCTCTGAGAACCTGTGTGGATGGCCATGTTCATTACTGAGCTGGAGCTCTTAGAGGAGGGGCAGATGGAAAAAAGGTCATGCGTTTAATTGTTGATATGCTGAGTTTAAGGGTCGGAGAGACATACAAGTGAAGTTAGATCAATAGATATGATGATCCAAGATATGTCTGGACTAGGACTCACTGAACTTGTGGGAGAGATGAGATAGCACCAGGGAGTGGAGAATGGACATGCACCTGGGAATGACCATTGAGGCAGGTGGAAAGTGTTTGGAAAAGAGAACTTCAAGAATGAAGACTCTGCCCAATGCTAAGGAGAAATCTAGTTAGAAAATGCTGAGAAACATACATTGGATTTAGCAACCAAAAGGTGATTGGGAGCACTTTCAATGGAGCTGTGGGGATAGAAGCCAATTCTGAATACTAGAGGAGTAAGTTTGAGATAGGTAAATAAAGACCCTGGGTATAGGTGCCTGTTTTGAAAAGTTGAGCTCAAGGGGCAGAGGGAGTTAGGGGAGAGCTGCAAAGGGTATGTAGGATCCAGGTCTAAATGCCTCTGTATTTTGATATTTAGAGACGAAAGAGAAAGCATATTGTTTGCTTAAAGTTCCTGCAAAGGTGGGTGGGATTAATCCAGAACCCAGCTGAAGGGATGGGCATTTATCTCTAGCATTTCCAAAGGAGAGGAAGAAGAGAGGATGGATGCAGCTGCAGGTGCAGGCAGGTGTGGAGGTTTGGAGTGGGATGGTAAGTGATACCATTCTGATAACTTCTGTTTTCTCTGTGAAGTAGGAGGCAAAGTCATCTTCCCAGATGAAGGAAGTAGAATCAGTTTGCTGGGTTAGATCAGTTCTCCAGCTGTGCTTGGCAGCTACCACTGCAAGCATGAATAGACAGCTAGGTGAGTTCATCCAGGGTTCAGGTTTTACTCTGTGGGTGTAATGAAAGGGCGAGGTACACACAGGCTGAGGGTATTAATGATGGAGGAGTGGGATGAAGATAGGCTGGGCTGATGGAGACTGACCTGGTGGTGTCAGGGGGCAATAAAACGGCTGGTGGGAGTAGCAGAGTAGGGGAGCTAGCTATAAGCACTTCTCCATCTGTAATGCACATGTGAATCACTCAGGGATCTTAGTAAAATGCAGATTCTGAATCAGCAGGTCTAGGCTGGGGCTCAGATTCTGCATTTCTAACAAGCTCCTGAGTGATGCCAACTTCTCTGGCCCATAGATCACACTTTGAGGAGAAATTAAAGGCTGTGGTACAATTTCAAGTAATAACTAACACAGCCCAAAGTATGACAGAGTGGACAATAAGGTCCAAGAATGAGGGGTCCTCCTGATTATTGAGTCTCTAAGGATACACGATTAATGTTGACCATTGCCAACACTTTTCTGAGCATCTATGTGCTACCTTGTTGAATCCTTATGACAGTCTCTAGTGAAATAATTATTGTGATTCCTTATTTTACAGATGAGGCAAGCGAGGCACAGGAGACCTTTCCCCAATCATCTATGCTTGAGAGTGTGGAATTCAAATTGGGGCAATACATCTTCAGAGCCTAGGGCTGTATGTGATGGTATGCTACATTGTCCCTAGTGACAGAAGTTGGGGAGTGGTATATAAATTTTGAGCTAAGTATTAGCATCATTTGTATGAAATTAGGCATGTCTAGGAGAGTACTAGGCACAATGATAGGATTTTTATACATTATCCTATTTAATCCTCACAACTGTCCTACAGACTCTGTATCATTACCATTTTACAGGTAAGAAAAAGATACAGAGTGGTGAAATAGTTGATAAGTGGGGAGTTGGCAAATGAGTTTAAATTGGTCAAGGTTCAAAGTCCCTTTTTTCTTTATACCAGGTTTTACTACATCACCACATAAAAATGGAAATTCTTTTCTTTTTCTGAGGTAGGTTCTAGTTACCATGGGAATAATCTCTTCTCTGCTCTGACTCAAGCCACAGCCTGGAGATGATGATATGTTGTGAATAAGGCTGAGACTAGGAGACCAGGCTTCTGGGCTTGGCTCTGTTTCTAACTAGCAAGTTGGCACATGTCTCTGTAGGTCTCAGTTTTTATTTCTATAGCTCACTTTCAGAGTTATGTTCTATAAATATAAGGACAATTTATAGTGGCTCCTTTTATACTGTTTGCTCAGTACTTGATAGATTATCTCTAATTCTTACACCAGTATACATGTTGTCTCCAACTTAGAAGTAGGAAACTGAGACCTGGGGATTTTTTATTTTTATTTTTATTTTTTGAGTTGGAGTCTCACTTTGTCGCCCAGACTGGAGTGCAGTGGCACGCTCCTGGCCACTGCAGCCTTGGCCCGCTGGGCTCTGGGGATTCTTCCACCTCAGCCTTCTGAGTAGCCGGAATTACAGGCATGCACTACCATGCCCGGCTGTTTTTTAAAAAAATTTATTGTAGAGATGAGGTCTTGCCAAGTGGCCCGGGCGGGTCTCGAACCCGCGGGCTAAGGCAATCCACTCACCTTGGCCTCCCAAAGCGCTGGGATTACAGGCTGAGCCACCGAGCCTGGCTGAGACCTGGGGATTTAAAGTCACCTGCCAGTTACCCCTCAGCTCACAAAATGGCAAAGGTAGAATTTGTCCTGAAGTTTGTCTGACTCTAAAGCTCATGTCCTTGCCATCTTAACCACGCTGCCTCAACCTCACCCATAGCCTCATAGTGGATCATGCATCCAGGTGTCATAAGCATATTCATATGGTACCATAAGTCAGTGTTTATCAAACTTTCAAAACTTGGACCCAGAATAAGAAATATACTTTATATTGATTTTGAGAGGTATGGATGCAAGCACTTGCATGTAAATATCATGTACATGTTGATATCACTCGAGTAAGTGTTAAGAAACAATGCTGATTTCTTTTTAATCTGCAATGCCTTGACTTTAGTCTATTTTATTAATATGCTTATTAAACTACAAAACTGATTTAACCACCCACCAATGGGTGTAGCCCTCAGTTTGAAAAGCATTGCTGTAAATTATGTATTTAACTGGATTTCTTATCTTTCTATATCTATCTATCTATTTAATCTATCTATCTAGACAGGGTCTTGCTCTGTCACTGAGGCTGGTGTTCACTGCAGCATCGAAATTCTGGGCTCAGGCTATCCTCCTGCCTCAGCCTTCTGAGTAGCTGGGACTTCAGGTGAATGCCAGTGCGCCTGGCTAACTTTTTTTTATCCTTTAGTAGAGATGAGGGTCTTGCTGTGTTGCCCAGGGTAGTCTCAAACTCCTGGCCTCAAAACAGTCCCCCTGCCTTAACCTCCTAAAATCCTGGGATTACAGGCATGAGCCATAGCACCTGGCTGGATTTATTGATATAATCACTCCAAATCTTATATTATCCAGATTTCTCTTCTTATCTCTAAATTTAATGAAGATGATCTCCCTATCTGATTATTTTTGTAAGTGTATTAAATCTAAATCAAGCCTCTCTGCCATGTGCTAACCACACTTCTGCAAAGTGGGAAACTATTTCCTAACTTGCTGAGAGAAGGAAAGAAAATGCATGAAAATGCTAATATAACAAAAAGAGAGGAAGAAGGAAGTGACATTTGTGCTTCCTTGGCTTGATAAGATGAGACTTACAGTAAAAGACAAGTGAAACTGATTTCTTGTTCCAACTCTAGCATTTAGCCAGTTGTTAGCTATTATTATCATTATACTTGTCTAAGGAAATACATTTATTGGACTCCTTCATGTGCTAGGTCTGGTTCTAAGTATTTTGCATATATTATCTCAGGAGGTGATATTCTTGTCTCCATGTTTTAACAGGTGTGGAGCC
The DNA here is from genome assembly GCA_963574415.1 of Tarsius wallacei. NCBI lineage: Eukaryota > Metazoa > Chordata > Mammalia > Primates > Tarsiidae > Tarsius > Tarsius wallacei. The sequence continues at coordinate 10,800 of CAUYQG010108241.1, forward strand.
TGAGGTGTTGAAGGCTAAGTCACCTAACTAATGTCATATGGTTAGTAGTGAGTTGTCCAGTAGAAATTCAAACACAGGTTCTTTGTCTCTGAAGCCAGTACTCGTTGTCACTAAGTCATAGCTGTCACTTTTGTCTCCTTTCAAGTAATTCTACATAGTCTTCATTGGGTGCCCCCTGGGTTTTGAATCTTGAGAAGGAATCATGCTAGAGAGAAAAATGATGAGAGTTGATTCATTCCACGGGAGCAGCCAGTAGGGGTTCCTCATTAGTTCCTCCTCCTCCCATCTACACAGAGTTATTTTTGTTTCTTTCTGTTGAGCTCTGGTTGTTCTTTTGACTATGGAATCTACTTCAAATATTTATTCCTTTATATAAATTTATTTTTACTTAAAATTCTGTTGCTTGAAACCAAGAATGAACCCTAATGGATTCAGAGGAATTTTCTGGTCTGTTTTCTCATCTGTAAAATAAAGATCACCCCTCAAGATCACCCCTCTAAGCGCTGTGATTTTTATGTAGAATGGGGTTCTAGTGAGTCTCTGATGGACATGTTCAAGAAGTAGCTGGCTGACTCTGTGTTTGGGAAGCAGAAATTTTGGTAATTAATTGGATTAATATGAACTTCATCGTCATATATTTTTTCTGTGCTCCTTGGATGACTGACTCTTGTTTTTGAATTTAGTTAAAATATAAATAAGACAGTGATGACTAGATGAGGTCTCTTGTCATTTAAGCTTCATACAGACCCATGAGGCCCTGGCTTTCTGCTCACCTAATGCAGGAAGGCCTGGGCAGGAAATCTGCCACATGTAAGTGCCTTAACATGAAACCCTCATGGACCGTTTGACTCATTTTCATCTTTGGCCTAAGAGGTGGCCCCGTTCTAAGCAATATGATCATGCCACCACTTAAAGAAGACTCTTTCATGTTTGTGTGTCATTGCTGAAGAGTGTTCATTAAAGATGATGTGCCATTACTCTGCCTTTAAAATGTGTTATTCTAAGGGCGGGGTGGGCACATGCCTCTTCACCCAGCTACTCGGGATTACAAGGCTGCAGTGAGCTATAATTGTGCCACTGTACTCCAGTCTGGGTGATATGGAGAGATTTCATAAATAAATAAATAAATACTAAATAAATAAATCTGAAATAATTAGTGTGGCGAATTCCAGAGTTTTGTATCAAGATAGTGGTGCTTTGCAAAGAGAATCTGATATATAGTGGCCCTTGTTTCACCTGTGGGGAAAAATTACATGTGTTTGTTTCTTTTATGCTTTGATAATTCCTTACAACCAGCAATAGTGGGACTATGGAAAAAATGAAGTTATTGTGTCTGACAAGCTGTATGTAAACATTGCATATCTGTGTAATATGAAAATAAATGAATTAGGTGGAAAGATATGGCTTTGCACAGGTGTTATAGTACAAAGACTTCCCCTGAAACTAGATATTAGAATAGACAACCAAATTCAGTGGCTGCTTGTCCCTCCTATTGAGGGAGCATCTGTCCTTTAAGGGAACAGGGACCCAAGCAGGAGTTAATTCCTTTTAGCAAATATTTACTGGCATCTTGTCATTTCTAGAAGCTCATACAAACTAAAGAGTGGAAGTGGAGAGTCTTAGAACTGGGGGAATCTCAGAGAGGGCCCAAGTTATGGACTCAGAAGTTAACTGTGAGACCTGTTACAACCAATCTTCTTGTTTCACATTTCAGTAAAATAAGGCCCACAGAGATACATATTTACAGTTAGTTCACTAGACTAGTTTAAGGCCAAACTTGGGCTAAATCTGGTTGTTTCTCTTTTTAGTTTAATACCATTATGGATATAGTATAATTTTATTATAATATTAAAGTATAAGTAATAATGTCAGGCACCATGGGGCACTTCCCATATGCCAGCACTCTTCTGAGCACTACGTGTATTAACTCATTTAACCTGAGTTCCATGAAGTGTAGGTACTATTATTTCTCTCATTTTAGAGATAAGGAAACCGAGGCACAGAAAAAGTCCAGTAATTTGCTCTGAGTTACTTAGATAGTAAATAATGAAACTTTGGTTCAAACTCAGGCAGACGAGCCCCCTAATTTGTCTCTTTTTTTTTTTTTGTGAGTTGGAGTCTCACTGTGTCGCCCAGGCTGGAGTGCAGTGGCACGCTTACTCAGGTGATCCTTCCGTCTCAACCTTCCAAGTAGCTGAAACTACAGGCACGCACCATCATGCCCAGCTAATTTTTGATTTATTGTGGAGATGAGGTCTAGCCAAGTTGCCCAGGCTGGTCTCGAACCCACGGGCTCAGACAATCCTCTCACTTCAATCTCCCCAAGTGCTGGGATTATAGGTGTGAACCACAGTATCTAGCCCCAATTTGTCCTTTAAACCACTAGGTCAGACATCGACAACCTTTTCAGTAAATATTTTAGGCTTTGTGAGCCATAAAATCTGTTGTGTGAAAGTTGCCGGAGACAAGTACATTAAACAAATGACTGTGTCCCAATACAACTTTATTTACGAAAATCCTTGGGGGGATTTGAATTTGGTCCATGGGCTGCAAACCCTGTACTAAACTGTACTGCTCCCCCAGGCACACCCCTTAATGACAGTGCCGTGAAGTATGATGCTCCAATTTTAAAAGGATTTGGGGCTGGGAATTGTGTTAAAATGATGCATTTTTTGGTGTTCTCTTAGAGTGATGTGTCCTTCTACATTCCCAGAGGGAATCTTGGGCATCATGGCTGTGTATTATGTTAGGAGGCTCAGAGCCAGGAGAGAGGTTTTGCTTTCCCTCAACTTCCTGGGTGACCTTGCACAAGTTCCATAGCATTTGTCACTCTTAATTCTCCACAGTGGTGATAAGGAGCCTCATCACCTGCCCTTCTCCCATACCAAGGTGAGGTGTCTTATGTTAATTATTATTTGCAATGCACTTAGAGCTGGGAGTTTGGAAGAGGGGGAAAGTATTAAATGGCATCTATCATTTGGTTTGCTTGGAGATTAGAGGACGATTCAAGGGTATGAGACCATTTGCTGAATGTTTGCTATAGAGCCCAATTTTAAAAGAAAGGCACTCCTGGTAATCTGCATGAGAGAATGTGGATTTAGAGGGCATGAATTTATGGAATGCCTGCGCAGCAGTAGGCTTTAGGTAATAGAGTTATTTAAGATGATGAAACAGGTATTTATTTCAGTTTTTAAGTGTGCAATGAGCAGATTTCATAGCTGACCTCATTATATATCATCTCCATAAAAAAAATTTGGGCTTCTCTGCTAAACCAGGAATCTCAACAGTTAGGATTTTTTAATAAATGTTTCAAGTGAAAATTTGAAGTTAAATGGTAAACCAAGAAGCCTCAGAGGAAACCAGCTGCTGCTTGCATTTCAATGAAAGGGAGAAGAAATTCATTATAAAGGTTGAAAATGTGGTTTGCATGCTAAGGCTGCAGTGGAAGAATGGACCTTACTAGGGGAGGTGGGCTGGGAGTTACAGCCTGCCTTTTGTGGTTAAGGTTCCTCGGCCAGGCACTCTGCTCCCTCTAATGCCCCCTAATTTTTTTTTAACTTTACAAGAGCATTCTTCTTCTTCAAGGTCAAAGATATGTATTGAACAAAAAGTTTCAGCCTAGAATAAGTCTCAGTATCTTTGTGGTTTTTGTTGTTTTGTTCTGTTTTGTTTTTAAACAAAAACAGTTATTTAAAAATCCAATAGGTCTGGATTGGGTAGTATTGGTGAGACCTCAACTCTACAAAAGCTTAGGCCGGGCATGGTAGGTCATACTTGTAATCCCAGCACTTTGGGAGGTTGAGGCAGGAGAATTACTTGAGCCCAAGAATTCGAGACCAGCCTGGGCAACATAGCAAGACCTTGTCTCTACAAAAACAAAAACTATTAGCCTGGCATGATGGTAGGTGCTTGTAATCCCAACTACTTGGAGGCTGAGGTGGAAGGATCATCTAAGTCCAGAAGGTCGAGGTGAGCTGTGATAATGCCACTGCACTCCGGAGTGAGACCCTGATGCAAAAAAAAAAAACAAAAACAAAACAAAACAAAAAACCCACTAACAAACTATATATCAAATTTAGTAGGTGTAACTACTTTGGAAATCTAAACCTAAGATGCTATGACTTAAGTTGTAATTTAGCAAGGACACATGAGGTGTTGGATTAGGGCTTTATCTACATTTGTATTTTACTTAATCTTCACAAGGGTCACAATTCTGCAGAGGAATATTCTTATTTGAGCACTTCTTGTATGAGGAACCTCAGTTTGCTCATCTGTAACTCTGTAATCTCTAACTCTCTAGTGGTTAACTAGCTCTGTCAGGTTTATGCAGCTAGAGAGGGGCAGAACCAGAATCTGAATCTAAGTCTTTCTGATTCCAAAATTCTAGCTAGTAGGTTGACTAATATTCTTGGTTTTCTGGGATGCAGGATTCTCAGCACTAAAACTGGAAGCATCTTGGGCAAAGGGGGAGAGTTGGTCACCCTACAAACTAGATGCTTTCTATCCCAAGCATTATCATGAAACACTTTCTGGAAAATCAGGAGGAGTTTTCCTGTGTGATCTCTCCTCTCCTCACCCCCACCCCCCATCCCCATTTTGCCAGAAACCAAATGCACTGTAAATCCTCTGAGGCTATAAATCCTAAGGCAGTTTTGGAGTCAAACAGAGAACCTGGGAGACTGAGTTAGTTGGGATTCTTATTATGAATGTAGCCCCATTTATTGACTAAATTTGCATTGATAGAACACTAACTTGTTTTAAATGAAGTGACTAGTTAATACCCTGCCAATGGCCTCTAGAGGCATGATTCTGTGTGGAACAATAGTATTTGTAGTTTTCATTCCTGCTTCAAAATATTGCTACCCTACATTGTACACATAAGTGGGCACAGTCCTAGAAAAGACTTGGTCAATTTTGGAAGATTTCACCCATTCCACCTCCATCCCCTTCCAAATTTTTTCCTTTTTTTGAGTTGGAGTCTCACTCTGTCGCCCAGACTGGAGTGCAGTGGCCGCTCCCGGTCACCGCAGCCTCGACCTGCTGGGTTCCGGCGATCCTTCCACCTCAGCCTTCCAAGTAGCTGGAACTACAGGCGCGCGCTACCACTCCCGGCTAATTTTTTTGTTTGTTTGTTTGTTTTTGTTTTTTTGATTTATTGTAGAGATGAGGTCTCGCCAAGTTGCCCAGGCGGGTCTCGAACCCGCGGGCTCAGGCAATCCACTCACCTCAGCCTCCCAAAGCGCGGGATTACAGGCTGAGCTATGGAGCCCGGCTCCAAATTTTCTTAGAACTCTTTGTGCCTTTGGGGACCTTTGCTGACCACC
>CAUYQG010108242.1:0-11662 GCA_963574415.1 Tarsius wallacei
GAGACCCAGACTCAAAAATTAATAAATAAGCTGAGCTTGGTGGCTCAGCCTGTAATCCCGCGCTTTGGGAGGCTGAGGTGAGTGGATTGCCTGAGCCCACGGGTTCGAGACCCACCTGGGCAACTTGGCGAGACCTCATCTCTACAATAAATCAAAAAATTAGCCAGGCGTGGTAACACGCGCCTGTAGTTCCAGCAGGTCAAGGCTGCGGTGGCCAGGAGCGGCCACTGCACTCCAGTCTGGGTGACAGAGTGAGAATCCAACTCAAAAAATAAATAAATAAATAAAAAGTAAAAGCCCCTGTTCCTACAAAAATACGTACATGAATGATCACAGCAATATTCACAATGGTCAAAATGAGGAAAGTACCCAAATACCTCTTAGCCAACAAATGGCAATCTAAATTGCAATGCAGGCTGAACATCTCATCCAAAAGCCCAGTACCTTCTGAGTACTGATACAGCTCCACAAGTGGAGAATCCCCTGCCTGCCCTCGTGTGACAGCCATGGTCAGAATGCAGGCATGCAACACACAGATTATCAGTGTCCCCAGGAGAAAAAGGCCCTTTCAGCCACTTCAGCTGAAATCTCCTCCAAGCACGCCCATAAGGGGGATCAGATGGTATGTGTGCAGGTAGATGCAATGGCAGTGGGTTCCCCGGGACGCCCCACAGCCAGGACCCACAAGCAGTGCTCACCGTGAGTTGTTTCTCTTATTTTTTGGTTTTGGTTTTTGTTCCTGTTTGTTAGTTTGTTTGTTTTGCTTAGTCTCTGCTCTCTTGTGTAAAAATATTGTTGAAAATGTCAAAAACGCCTGCGTGATACAAACAGAGCATTGCAAATACTCCAAAATCCAGGAAAAAAAGACAACAACAACAACGAAAAATCTGAAACAATCTGAAAAATCTGGTCCCAAGCATTTCAGCTAAGGAGTATACAGCCTGCACGTCCACGCATGAAGATTGTCTGACCAGCAAACGGAATTTCAGCAGATGGACCTGAAAACATCAGGCTGGGAGAAGAGAGGTGGACACGGAGATGCCACATCTTAAGGTTCCATTTATGCAAAACATACACAATAGGCAGAGCTAGAAAAAGACAGACTAGCAGCACCCAGGCTAGGGTGTGCAGTGGAATTTCTAAAATTGTTTGCAGTGGGACAGCTCTGCAAACACTCTGGAAACAACGTTTAGGTCTGTGAAATACATCTCAATAAAGTTGCTATAAAAAATAGAAGCTATAGTCAAAAACTGAGTTATCGACCACATTAAAATCAGGAAAGACTTATTCACAAATGTCCATGAGTATGTTTCACTAACACTAGGCTAGTCCAAATGAAATCCATTTCAAATGCACAGATGTCACATTTACATCAGCAAAACCACTTATTCAAAGAAGTGTATATATTAAACACATTTTAGTTTGATATTTTGAGGATGGGTTGTCCAGTCCTCCTGGTTCTACAAGGTTACATGGTTCTATAAACCTGAATACTTGATTCCCTAAGCATCTTGAATAAAAATATTTTTTACTGTATTTAAGCAATTTCTCTTTGGAATTTTAAATGCTGTGACTTCATACATCCAAAAGTAAGTCATTTAACTGATTAAAGCATACATGGAGAGGAAGCCAGTTCAGGAAAGAAAATGTATTTCTCTGAGACCTCCTGTGCCTCATCCTGCGATTCTGTGGCAAGTCTTCTGCCTACACGGAAACCTAGAGACATAGAAACCCAAGGGAGTCATGTTAATATGCAAGCTTCACTCCAACAGAAATAAGCTCCGTCCTTCTGAGCTCAAGTCAATGACATTGTAGTCACACAGTCTCCCAAGATCAAGCCTAAAATTAAAGTGGATTTCACGGCATTTAAGTTATATTTCTTTTTGGATTACATATGCATCATCTCCATGTATTTTTTAATGCAAGGTGAATTTGCTAGCTACTTATCAGAATTTTCAGCATCAGTTTTTTGGCTGAATACCATATGCTTATAAATAGAACTCTAGATTTTTTCCTTATAAGGAATAACTTCTACATTTCTTTAAACAGAAAAGTGAGGATTTCTTATGAGGAAGAGGTTAAAGAAATCCAATTTAGGGCCATATGTCATAAATTTGCAACATGTGGGGGAAAACGCTTTTACATTATAAAAATATTGGGTGGAGTTTTTTTTTAACCCACTAATTTCAACTGACAACCCAATATAATAATACCTGAGAACATTGTTTTATCAGGCAGTTATTTAAAAAAATTTCAGAACAGCTAAGGCACCAACGTTGACAGTAGGTCTTAATGGAATTAACTAATAACATATTTTAGCAATAGAACATTTTTGTGGTTTATAAAATTTAGAGACCGTAAACTGCACAGAAATGCTATGAGATAATTTGAGGATGGATTAGACATCAGTCAATATTTATTAAAACTCACTCCATAAAAAGGATCCATACCCAGGTGACCTACAGAAAAAAATGATTCTAGAAGAATGAGTTCTGCCATTCTTGCTGTTGAAAAGATTTAAATTAAGATTAGCTAATGTGCAGTGAAACCCAGGTAATCTGTTTGAATCTCGAGTAAGTTTTCATTCCAAAACCCAGTGAAGATTCAAAAAGCAGACTCAATACATTTCTCTCAAGACACATACTAGACACATAACAAGAATTCAAATATTTCTGTAATAATCAACAACATTGATAAAAATAAGGCAAAAAGACAATCCTCTGACATACCCAAATATACACTGGTTGTACCAACACAAATCTGGTCTAAGATTTGTGTTCAAATCACAAGTAAAACACAAGTGTGTTAAAGGGCTGAGGGCAAGCATTTTTCAAATACTTTAACTCATACTTTAAATAATCATTTGCTGCCTAAAAAAAAATTTTATATCCAAATTTGGCAGTATTTGCTACCGTGGTGGGTACAAACTTTTCAAAATAGTTTTTGCAAAAGGGCACCAGTCATTTTCAAAAATAACATTAACTCCCTGGATGCCTCTACTTTCTATCAAGAAGACCAGCCAGAACTCCTACACGTATCCAATTTTATATTTATGAGGAACTGCATAGTCTTTTATGAATTAGTCTGGGGCAAGTGACTCAGGCAACCCATTTTTATTTATTTATTAATTAAATGGGAATAATGCCAGGTCTAATGAGCCCACTGAGTTATCAGAATAATCTACTAGTCATGATACCATTTTAAAAAGCACAAAACATTCAATGCAACCAAAAGACACCCCAGTTATCTGAAAAAGTGAACCACCTGTCACTATATTGACCAGCTCTGTTTCCTGACAAAGCAGAGGAAGGAGAAGAGAGAGAATCAGAGTGAGGAAGGGAGGGAATTCAGGACTTCCCTTCCACACTGAATGCATCACAGCGTCATCTGACCTAGTCAACTAGTCTACATGGAGTCGAGGCCCCAGACACCAGTACTGCAGACAGAGCCAGCCCCACAGAGCCAGCATCCCTCCCAGCCAATAGTGAGTCTACAGAACCAGCAGGCGCGACTAAGAAGTGAGTGGGGGAGATGCCAACTGAAAACAAAAAAAGCGCACTGGTACTTTGCTTTTCTACAATATATACTTGCAGGGAAAACATGCCCATGGTAGGAAAGACACCAGCCACAAGAAACACATCTTAAGTGAACACGGTCTCCTTATAGTTTCATTAATTCATCTTCTTACAAGGCAGGAAAAGAGATTCAGATAAAAAAAAAAAAAACTCTGGCTCCATCATGAAATAGTTTTACGACCTCTGGCAAGTTATTAACTTCACTGAAAGACAATCTCTTTATCTGCAAACAAACTTTATGAGAAATTAATACTACTCACCTGGCAGGTTTATGATGAGAATGAAACCAATTTAAATTAAGTAATCTACGTAACACACCTGGAAAAGTGTAGGCATTGAGTAGTATTTCCCTTGCCTACCCCTACTTTCAGGAAGCGTTTCAAAGCTCTCCATGTTATTTTGACCTAAACCCAAAGGAACAGAGGCTATCATCATGATATAAAGGACACCATAGGATGAGTATCTGCACCTTTTCAGAGAACGCGCTTTTCCCCCCAGTACAGAGGAGATGCATGAATCTTGAAGAGCTTTTTAAAAGTGACTGCTTCTGACAGAGTTCATCAAACGCTTTCACTGAGTGCACTAGACTGACCTTGGAAGTTGTGACTGAATAAAGTCTTGAGAGGGTGCCAGGATTCAATCAGATATGTCTAATACTATTAGTAAGATTTCTGTGCTCCTGCCAGATAGAAAGAGCATGGAGGAAAAAAAGGATTCCATCAAGTTCAAAGATCTTTATAGCTTGTTGAAAAGATATTTAATTATATTAAGAGTCAAAGAAATATGAAATCCAATCAAGTATTATAGACAACACAAGTAGATCAGGGATGGGGACTATGTGATAAAAAAGGAACTAACTTATTACATCCCTGTTATCTGCAGATAAACCTTGATGTCCATGAAGTGAACTAATGAGAATCAGATAAGCACCCGGCTCAAATTCCTCATGCAGCCTGGAGGAGCTGAGAAAATTGCTTGGGATAATATAATCCTGAGGAGATCTAGAATTAAACATAAAAATATTTAGGAGAATCAAACTCATATGGTTAATATTTTATAATAACAAAATCAATCATGTTTTAAGTATTTGTAACTTATAAAAATACTGACCTGTTAAAGTGAAATGTCAATAATTCCTTGTAATTCTAGTTAAAATTAAATAACTGATTCAGACTCATGATTATAAGTAGAACTCATACTAGCACTATACATAGTGTTGACATACTTAAGAGAATGTTACAGGTACCATAGTCATAAATTTAATTTGTGAGAGGTATAAGAATTATTTCAGTTCTCAGAAAAGTATTTAAAAATCAAACATATTAAGTTTATAAACAGAGTTTTATATGGTTGAAGGTGGTTAAATTTGTAAACGTGAGTCAAAATGCTTAAATGTTTAAAATTTGAAAGACTTATAACAAGAGTAATGTGTTTCATAAACTGAACTTAGAAATCAAAGATAAAACTAGATGTTTACATCTGTAACATTAATCGATTTCATATTAATTTTTTTCTTCCCAGCTTTTTAAAAGTGACTGCTTCTTTTTTAGAACCTGAATTCATAGAACTCTCAAGTTACTTGAATACTAAAGGTGTTAGTAGAGGCTTCTTTCCACAGATGAAATAAAGAGCTGATCTTGAACCATGTGCTTTTTAATTTATGTTCAAGCTAAATCTAGAGTGTCCTTCCATCACCACACCTAGTTTTAGTCTGGATGCAAATGAAAACGCTCTTCCTACTTTCCAGCAGTTGTCCATTAACTGTTTTTATTAACTTTCTAGCTGTTGTTCATTAACTGTTTTCCCAACTTCGTAATCTGCAAAATATGTAACTATATCTCTCCTTGTATTTTAAGTCACACAGTTGTAAAAGCCCTAAAAGAAATTTGAGCAATGACACAGAAACGTCTATTTTCTTTGAAAATAATCAAACCATTTTTTAAAAGAACGGAGTATATAATCTATGATTTTGGCCAAGTTTCCATTTTTATGAATGTAAATAAGTATATAAACTGCCGGGAGTGGTGGCTCATGCCTATAATCCCAGTACTTTGGGAGGCAGAGGTGAGAGGATTGCCTGAACCCAGTGGTTTGAGACCAGCCTGGGCTACTTGGCGAGACCATGTCTCTACAATAAATCAAAAAATTAGCCGGGCATGAGGGCACAGGCTTGTGGTTCCAGCTACTTGGAAGGCTGAGGTGGAAGGATCACCTCAGCTATATGGCGAGGCTATATGGCTGTGAACCTGCCCCTGCACTCCAGCCTGAGGGACAGAATGAGTCTCTCAAAAAAAAAAAAAAAGTACATAATCAACATAACAAAAAAGCAAATGACCTCTGCTTGGCCTGCTGGGGCTCCCTCCCTGCCTGGCTCCCCTCCATGAGGGGGCACACCAGTGGCTTCTGGTCCACCACCTCGGACCCCCAAATCCAGCCTCAGAGCTGAAGTTAATATGGCTGAAGTCTTGATGAAACCAACAACCAGTCATCATGTGTTAGAGCTCACCTACTTCTTCCACAGAACAACTCCGGTATTGCCGTTCTGACAACCACCACCCACAGAGGCCTGCATGGGGATACATCATACTCACATGGCTGGCATTCTTTGCATCCCTGCCCCATGCTAGACCCCGACCTGGACCCTGGGGATGAAGAGGTTACCAGGAGAGACACAGTCTCCATGGTCTTGGAACCTACACGTTCTAATAGCAGAAAAATAAACGAAGAACATCGGTAATAATAACTTACATTTGAAAATATGTAATATGTAAAAAGAGTAACAGGATAGTGCCTGAGGGACTAATTTAAACTAAGGTCGTCAAGAGGGTAACACTGAGACACAGGGACTGGATGTCAGGAACCAGCCACACACAAACTCCTCATGGCACGTCATTCACAAAAATGAACACACTTAACTGTATTCTGGGCAAGTGCTGGGTCTGCCCAGATCAGCAACCACATTTCGGCTTTTTTTTGCACATCAAGTACACATTAAGTCTTGCCTTCAGTGGACATTTAAAACCGGCACTTGGGATTGATCAATGTTCAATAAAGACTAAGGGACGAATGCCAACACCTCACCCACAAAGCCGCTTTCTAATCTAAAACCAAATGCGGGATCAGCTGCGTGCAAAGACTTTACCCAGAAATCCTGAGAGGAGGCCCACCCAGTGGATGGTGGTGGTCTCATGACCAGTTAGCCAAAGGGAGGAAAATGAACACTGCCCAGGCAGTAGGGCGTAATCCTACAAAGAATAGTGTGAGAAAGGGGCTGAGTGATGAGGGCAAGGGTGTCATCCCAGGAGACGACCTCCAACCCCCCAGAAGTGAGTCGCATGGGTCTCCCTGAAGGCAACACAGGGAGCAAGATCCAGATTCCTTCTTTCGGTCAAGGATGAACGTTTGCTTCCAAATTCCACACAAATGATTTCAAGGTAACAGTCAGGATTTAGAAAGGTAATTAAAGATGATGTATGTTATTAATACACCAAATTTATGTCAGGAACGAGTAACACATACCTCCTCCAGGAGCGGGACAAACTCCAAGCAATGCAAACACCCACGTCAGAACACAGCTGGGTCCTCCTCTCCCCAGACCCACGCTTTCATTCCCGCCAGCCCTGCAGATCCAGCCAGCTTCCATATGTATCCAGGTCACCCCCTTCCTGAAGTCCTAGGTCTCACCCTCTCATTGGTACTCCCCAAGAACAGCCTTTCTCCCCTTCTATCTAGCAAAACTACTTATTTTCAAAATCCTCCCTTCCTTTAAGACACAGGCCTCCAAGAATGTCACCAGCAATGTGGACAGGGTTGCACTGGGAAATACAGGCATTTCTAAGAGAAAAGGAACTCTGAGGTCCAGTCCTGCAAGGATGATAGTGAACAGCTAGAGGAGTCTAGGCTGTCCTATGGCTCAGTGCCACATGGACACAAATGACTGAGGCAGAAACTGTGTCTCCTCTTCAACTATCTGACACAGAGCCAAGGACAAGTCTGCTACTAAAAGATCAAACTCACTGTGATATCGTTTGAAAACAAAGGAGACACAAGGAAACAAATTTTCCACTTGTTCCAAAGTAAGATGTTAAATTTTGGCAGAGAACTCTGCCATTCCATAAGTCCCATACAATCAGTCCCCCACGTTCAAATGAGTTCCATTCTGAGAGCATGTTGGTAAGTCCAACAAAGTTAGCCTAGGCATCCAAATAACACAATTGGTTGTACTGCACCAGCTATGTCACCGCTGCTTTTATGCTTGCTTCCAGACACCCTGGGCTTGAAATAAAGATACTGTACTGCTGTACTCTAGACAGCACTGTACGGCAAAGTATACAAAAGTGCAACCACTCACAGAGGACACACACGTGACAATGTACACCAGACACGTGAACTAATCTACATGATTTAACACATAATTGCATCTTTGAAAGTTCACAATTCAAACGTTCATATGTAGCGGACTTACTGCATATGCAAAAAGAATAAAGTACATAAATGTAATTAAATTTCTAAAGACACATTTAAACATGATAGAAGCCACTTGGGTGGTTAATACTTGCTGTATGAAAAGGAAGACTGATTGCATACACTGATATCTGGATAGCACGAAATTTGGTAAGAAGTATCTTATAATCAGCTACATTTTTGCAAAATCAGTAAGTGAAAATTCTGCATCCAAGCTTGAATGCTAGTTCATCTGATTTACTCCTACTCAAACATTAATTGAGGGCGTACTATGCACTGTGGGTGAGCACAAGGCTAGCAGCTGTGGAATGAAAAAAGATTTGCCTCCAGGGAGCTCACACCTACACACATGACTTTTTTGTTGTTTTTTTAGCAACAGGGTCTCACTCAGTCACCCAGGCTAGAGTGCAATAGTGCAATCATAGCTCACTGTAGCCTCAAACTCCTGGGTTCAATTGATCCTTCTGCTTCAACCTCCCAGGTAGCTGAGACTATAAGCACATGCCACCAAGCCAGGCTAATTTTTTTCATTTGTTGTAGAGACGAGGTCTCACTATATTGCCCAGGCTGGTCTCAAACTCCTAGCCTCAAGTGATCCTCCTGCCTCAGCCTTCCAAAGTGCTGGGATTACAGGCATAAGCCACCACACCCAGCCTATATATACTGCTTTTCTACTCTAAGCAAAAAGCAGGTATTCATGAACCGGGTAGAACTGGAATTCAGAAGGAAGGAAAAAATTACTTCAAGACACCAGTTAGAGAACAAAATCATCTGAGAAATGAAATCTAATACATTTACTAACAGCATGTCTTTACACTTGAAAGTAAAGTTCATAGGAATAAAAACTAATATTCTGGAAAACACTTTTTTGCCACTGCTGCATCCATTTATAAAATTCCCTACTGTTAAATTTTATCTAGTCATACTACAGTGCAACTTCTGCTGATTTACAGAAATAAATCACCAGGTAGCTACCAGAAAAAATGACAGAAATCAACAAGACAGTTTATTTCAGCACTGTAGGAAAATAATCCATTTGTTTAGTCAAATTAAATATAATAGAATAATATGAAAAGCAAAATAAATAAAACTAAAAACTCAATCTCTACATGGAAAATAAAAGATCTACAAATCTACTTCTATGGCACAAAGGTGGCACCTATATTTGTGTTTACAAATAAACTATAACCAGACAAAAAATATTAACACTAAACATTAAAATATTAATATGTTTTCAATAGAAAGAAGGCTCTTGTTTGCAGCTAACTTTCTCTCAAAAGCTCATGACCTTTCTGAAATGCTCCAAGTACCTTAGAAACAGGAGCTCAACTACCTATAAAAGGCCATCTGGGAAGGTTAAATACACCTATGGAAATAACGGGCTTGGAGGCTTACCCAGCCGCATTCACCGATGGCAAGAAGCTAACCAGGCTGGGACCAATAGCAACAGCAGTACAGGTATCCCACAACAGGACAGGTGGGCAGAACCCTCAGGTGTGAGCTGTGGGCGGGACTATAACAGGTGCAGGATGGAGAAGGGATGGTCAGAGGTACAGGATGGAGGAGGGGATATCACAGGTGCAGGGTGGAGAAAAGACCATCCCAGATGTAGGATTCAGAAGGGACTATCACAGGTATAGGAGGCAGGAGGGACTGTCACAGGTTCAAGATGAAGGAGGGACCATCACAGATGTAGGCTGTGAGAGGGACTGTCACAGGAATGACGCAGGCTATGCAGGGACTTTCCCAGGTGCAGACTGCAGGTGGGACAGCACAAGTGCAGGCTGCAGGTCACAGGTGTGGGCTGCGGGCAGGCAGCCGTGGCCACAGAAAGCAAGGTCCCACTCAAGCTGCCTGGGCTACCATGAAGGCAGGTCACTAAACACAAAGCAGAACAGGAATTCCTACCCCACAGCAGGCCTGGTGCACCCGAGTTTCCCCCACTCAACCAGGACTGGCCCCAGCCCAAACAAGGACTGACTCAAGAAGCAGGACCAGCGAGGGGAGCCTTGCAGACTCTGTGACATCAGTCATGCGGCTATCACAATGTCAGAACAACAGATTGCAGGTGAAATCATCCCAGGTCCTATGGCTGCCTCAAATAAGCACCAATGTTTAAAACCACAAGAACCATAAGCTGGCAACAAAGAGAAAGTGCTGAGGACAAATAAACCATTACCATGAGAAAATCAGACAGTCAAGGAACTGAAGAAATCAACAAAAGTCAAGTTCAGGTACTTTGGTAGACTCGCAATTGGAGAATAAAGTAAGTCCTATCAAGAGAAACATGAGGCCAGGTGTGGTGACTCATGCCTATAATCCCAGCACTTTGGGAGGCCGAGGTGAGAGGATTGCCTGAGCCCACGGGTTTGAGACCAGCCTGGGCAACTTGGCAAGACTTCATCTCTATAATAAATCAAGAAAAATTAGCTGGGCATGATGGTGCATGCCTGTAGTTCCAGCTACGTGGAAGACTGAGGAGGAAGGATCGCCTGAGCCCAGCAGGTCAAGGTGTGCCACTGCACTCCAGCCTGGATGACACAGTGAGACTCCAACTGAAAAAAAAAAAAAAGAAAGAAAAGAAACACGAAAGCTATTTTGGGACAATTTTAAGCAAAAAGATTCTGAGTCTTCACAGGTGTGCAGGAGGAACACATCACACGAGTCACATTTTCTCTTGAACAAAGGGAATCAGATGCATGCCTAAAAGTAAGCATGAGGCTTCAGACAAAAAAATGAGAGGGCTCAATAATCCTTTACTCGAGGATATGCTCTTCAGGAAAAAGAAACTAATCCAGAGGAAGATCTGGGACACACGAATAAGGAGTGAGGGGGAAAGGGAAAATAGGCATGTAAGTGAAAGTAAACAACAGCTATATTAGCAACAGTAATCACTGTCTGATTTCGCAAGTTTAAAAAAGACCTAAATATGGACAGTTTTGTAAACATAGTAAAGGAGTAGTAAAAAATTACTTGTATGGTTCAAGAGGAGAGTAAAAACACTAAATAACTTTAGACTTTGTTAAGATATGCATATATAATAAATATAAAGACACATGCATATATATATACATACATATATATATATTTCTAACCAGTTTTAAAAAATGATTTTATAAACTCCACACTAGGGGAGGGGATAAAACAAATGGGAAGGAAAAACTCAAAAATTCACCCCCTAAAAATGAAAATAAATAATAATAATTTTGAAAAAAATTTAAAGGCTGAGCACAGTGACTCACACCTGTAATCCACTTTGAGAGGCTAAGGCAGGAGGGTGCCTTGAGGCCAAGAGATCGATGCCAGCCTGGGCAACATAGCAAGACCTGGTTTTTTAGAAACAAAAGAAGAAAAAAGAGCAAAAGAGCAAAAGAAGGAATACATATAAAAATGCTAAAAACAATCACAAATATATTAGTAATCATAATAAATGTAAATGAACAAAATCTTCTATTAAAAAAATACGGTTTTTTAAGAAATTCACTGACAGCCGGGCTTGGTGGCTCAGCCTGTAATCCCGCACCTTGGGAGGCTAAGGTGAGTGGATTGCCTGAGCCCGCGGGTTCAAGACCCACCTGGGCAACTTGGTGAGACCTCATCTCTACAATAAATCAAAAATTAGC
>CAUYQG010108249.1:0-25917 GCA_963574415.1 Tarsius wallacei
CTGTTTATGTGTGTATGTGAATGATTGAGTGCTCATCTTTCAATTTTTCAGTTGTTGTTGGTTTGTTTTTGCTCTTTTGTTCTTCTGTTTATTTTTATTTTATGCTTTTTAGTTTAAGGTGTGTGTCAATATATGTGTGAAGGTTCAATCTGAAGTCCTTTTTTTTTTTTTTGGTCTTTCAGTTTTTCTTCTCCATTCATTTTGTACTAGGTGTGTGTGTGTGTGTGTGTGTGTGTGTATTTAGTTTTCTTATTTGTTTTTTGTTGTTGTTGTTGTTGCTGTTTGTTTTGTTTCACTTTGTTGTTATTTCAGTTTGTTTTGAGGTATGTGTGTACGTCTGTGTGTGTGTGTGTGTTTGTGTGTGTTCAATTTTTTTTTTTGCTTTGGTTTCTGATTTCATTGTTCTGTGTTTTTGTTTTCTTTTTCTTTCTTTTTAAAAAAATTCTTGACCATCTTATTTTATTCCATTTTTCTCTGTGCTCCTCATTGCTGTCACTGTATCTCAGACCCAGGGTGTATACACACATACCCATTTCATCATCATATAGAGTGGTGGTGGGGAGTGAGTCGCAGGGAACACACCACAATCAGAAAACACTGTAATTTGCAAGTCATTTCTGAATACTAGCTCCCCATCCCCTACCCTATTCGACTTTCAAAACTATAAGAGAGTAAAGCTTCCCACCCACAGTCCTATTTCAAAATAGAACAAATCCAGAACCTGGATAAGGGAAGAATAGAGGGCTGAAAAACATCAGAAGGGAAAGCCTCTTCTATTGACACTGAATAACAGAACTGAAGAGAAAAACAAGAGATCTGTCACAAATGAGGAAAAACCAAAGGAAGACAACAGGTAATTTCATGTGTAACAAAGAGGAAATTCCTGAAAAAACTGACCTTGGAACCGAAACAATGGAAGTCACCAATGACTGGCCCCAGAATATGACAGGATTAGGGAATGAATGGAAATAATGGATAAGACTCAAGAAAGATAAGATGCAATACTGAAAGACCTAGTAACAGAGATTTTGACAATAAAAAATTTCATCCAGGAAATAAATAACAAGATGACAAGCATGGAAAGCAGAATTAATCTAGCTGAAGAAAGAATCTCAGAACTTGAAGACCAGAATATGGAATTAACCCCAAAAAAACATAGAAAGAAGACTCAGAAAAAAAGAACAAAGTCTACAAGAGATGTGCAATTATATCAATAATCCAAACCTATGACTGATTGGTATCCCAGAAGAAGAAAGGGAAATGGAAAACAACTTGGAGCAAGTATTCCAGGAGGTAATCCAAGGAAACTTTCCCCATCTCGCCAGAGATGTGACCAGCCAAACACAAGAGATACAGAGAACCCCCACAAAACATCAAATGAGAAGACCAAACCCAAGACACATAGTAATTTGCCTACACAACGTAGGCACAAAAGAAAAAATCCTGAAGGCAATAAGAGTGCAAGGTTTAGACTGCCTACCAAGGAAAACCAATCAAAATAGCAGCAGACCTATCAGCAGAAACACTACAAGCAAGAAGGGACTAACATCCAATATTCAAAGTCCTCAAAGATAAACAATATCAACCAAGAATTTCCTTCAAGCTCTGCTTCATCAGTGATGGAGAATTAAAATCCTTCCCAGACATCCAATTCCTTAGATTTATGCAGCTTCCAGACCAGCTCTACAGGAGACACTTATAAAGGTATTAAGCACAGAAGAAAGAAAAAAAAGAATGACCACACACTTTCCAAGAGAACAGAAAGGCACAGAATCAATAGAGAATACAGCACAACAACAAACTTGAAAACACACACATACATCAACCCCAAAGCCAAAAGAAAACAAGCAAACAAACAAACAAAATCCATATAAGAACCTCACGACAGGGATAAATAATCACATTTCAATAATAAGCTTGAATGTGAATGGACTAAATGCACCAGTGAAAAGACACAGAATGGCAAACTGAATAAAAAACCATGACACAATTATTTGCTGCATCCAGGAAACGCATATCACAAAAAGGAATGCACACAAACTAAAAGGCAAAGGATGGAAAACAAGTTTCCAGGCAAATGGATCACAAAAGAAGGCAGGAGTCACAATCTTAATATCAGACAAAACAACCTTTAAGGTATCAAAATTTAAAAAGATACAAAAGGACACTACATAATGATAAAAGGTTCAATCCATCAACAAGAAATACCCATCCTAAACATATATGCACCTAAACAGGAGCACCAGCAACTACTAAGTAAACCAAAAAAAGACATTGACTCTAGCACTATTATAGCAGGGGACTTGAATACCCCACTAACAGCCCTAGGTAGATCATCGAGTCAAAAAATCAACAAGGAGATCCAGAACCTAAACTTGACACTTGATCAAATGGCTTAATAGATACCTACAGATTATTCCACCCAACAACCACATTCTACTCATCACCACCTGGAACACACTCCAAGATCGATCATATCCTTGGCCATAAATCAAGCATAAACAAATTCCATAAGGTTGAATTATTACTATGTACCTTCTCAGACCACAGTGGAATAAAAATAAATATCAACACCAACAAAATTTCCCCAAAGCCCACAAAGACATGGACACTAGACAGCATGTGCTGAACAACTACTGGGTCAACACTGAAATCAAAGCAGAAATTAAAAGATTCCTAGAAACAAATGCAAATGAAGGAACATCTTATCAAAACTTCTGGGACACCATGAAATCAGTTCTAGGAGGGGAATTGTTATCTCTACAAGCATACATCAAGAAAATGAAAAGATCTCAAGTTGAGAGCCTACCAAATCACCTAAGAGAGCTGAAAAGAGAAGACCATCAAAACCCCAAGTTTAGCAGAAGAATCCAAATCACCAAAATAAAAGCCCAAATATGGGAAACAAAAGACAAAATATCATAGAAAACATTAACAAAACAAAAGCTGTTTCTTTGAGGGAATTAGCAAGATTGATGAACCCCTAGCCAGAATGACCAAGAAAAAGAGAGAAAAATCCCAAATAAACACAATCAGAAATACAAAAGATTAAATCACAACTGACTCCAAAGAAATACAAAAGATTATCAGAGATTACCATGTACACCTGTATGGAAACAAACTTGATAACCTAAATGAAATGGAGGACTTTCTGACATGACACAACTTCCCCAGGTTGAAACAAGAAGACACTGAGATACTAAATAGACCAATAACAACTTAGGAAATTGACACTGTCATGCAAAAACTATCTACAAAAAAAAAAAAGTCCTGGACCGGGTGGCTTTCCAGCAGAATTCTACAGAACCTACAAGGAGGAACTGACACCAATCCTATGAAAGTATTCCAGGCAATTTAGAAAGACAGAATTCTCCCCAAATCATTTTATGAAGCTAACATCACACTGATACCCAAACCAGGTAAAGATCCATCAAAAAAAGAGAACTATAGGCCAATATCCCTTGTGAACATAGATGCAAAAATCCTCAGCAAGATTCTAGCAAATCGAATCCAAAAACACATCTCAAAAATCATCCACTATGACCAAGTAGGCTTCATCCCCATGATGCAGGGCTGGTTGAATATTCGCAAGACCTTAACAGTAATTAAATACATAAACAGATGTAAAAACAAGAACCACATGACTATATCATTAGATGCAGAAAAAACTTTTGATAAAATCCAGCATCCCTTCTTGATAAAAACCCTCATACACATAGGTATAGAAGCAACATACCTCAAAACAGTAAGTGCCATTTACGATAAACCCACAGATAACATTGCTAAATGGACAGAAACTGGAAACACTTCCCCTGAAAACTGGAACAAGACAAGGCTGTCTACTCTCACCCCTCTTATTCAACACTGTGTTGGAAGTTCTAGCTAGGGCAATTAGACAAGAGAAGGAAATCAAGGGTATCTAAATAGGAAAAGAGGGAGTCAAGTTATCCCTCTTTGTTGATGATATGAGCCTATACCTTGAAAATCCAAAAGAATCTTGCAAAAACCTGCTAGCATTGATAAAGGACTTTGGCAAAGTCTCAGGGTACAAAATAAATGTGCAAAAGACAGTTGCATTCCTATACACCAACAGCAAGCAGGCAGAGACCCAAATAAACAGCACAATCCCATTCACAATTGCCACACAAATAAATGAAATACCTTGGCATATTCCTAACCAGAGAAGTGAAAGACCTTTACAATGAGAAATACAAAACACTGCTCAAAGAAACCCAAGAAGACACAAACAAATGGAAAAATATTACATGCTCATGGAGAGGAAGAACCAACATTGTTAAAAAGTCCATCCTACCAAAGATAATCTACAGATTCAATGCAATATCCATTAAATTACCAACATCATTCTTCCCAGACCTGGAAATGACAATACAGAAATTCATATGGAAACATAAATGACCACAAATAGCCAAAACAATCCTTAGCAAAAGAAGCAGGCAGGAGGTATCACACTTCCTTTACTATAAGGCTACAGTAATCAAAACAGCCTGGTATTGGTACAAAAGCAGGCATATAGCCCAATGGAACAGGATAGAGACTCCTGAATTAAATCCTCAATTTCTCAACCAACTCATCTTTGACAAAACCTCCAACAACAACCACTGGGGAGAGAAGAACCTATTCAGTAAATAGTGCTGGGAAAATTGGCTGATCACATGCAGAAGATTGAAACAGAACCCCTACCTATCACCATACACAAAAATTAACCGTAAATGGATCAAAGACCTCAATGTAAAACCTCAAACTGTAAGAATCTCAATCTGTAAGAATAAGTGCCATATGTTCCCACTCAAAGCAGAACTTGAACAATTATCATAATACTATAAGAAAGAGATTGGCAGCAGTAGGAAACTGTCAGGGCAGGGGGGTGGGATTGGCAGTTGAGAGAAACTGCTAGGGAGGGGGGGGCACACCTCATTAACAAGGGTACCTGCATAATCAACCTGAATTTATCCCACATCTGTAAAATAAAATTAAAAAATTTTTAACTCTGATATAAATAACTGGGTAAGGAGAAGCAAAAAGAAGAGAGAGGAAGAAAGAGAATGCATGAAAGAGAGAGAGATTGAGAGGAAGAAAGAAAAAAAAACCTTTTTAACTACTCATGTTTGTTGACTTGGATGGTGAAATATTGGTGAAGGGAAAATAATATTGTCTAAATAGAAGGGATACATCAGTTTTCAACATTTTCATTTGTTCTGAGAGTTATTCCCCCATAAATTACATACAATGCACATATAATTGGGGCTCTATAAATATTTAAGTGGATAAATGAACATCCACTGAAGAATTCAGATTTCCAGTATAAAACTGATGCTACACTCAAATAAGAAATTGAACAGCATTTGATAAAAGAATCACTGCTCAAGATTTGGGCAGTGTTAAAACAAAAACAAGAATAAACACAAAACAAGAAATGACAACATAGGGAGCTATTGCCACTCCCAGGCTAAAGAGGCAAAGGGAAGAAGCATCTACTGGAATCTAGAATATATGTAGTGGATTCCCAGGTGGGAGTTGTGACCCAAGGTGGAATGATAAAGTACAGATGACTTCAAAGGGAAAGACAGTGGAATAATTACCCTAATTATCTCTCTTTTTCAGCCTGCTGATCTGCCAGTACCTCTCACTGACGGCGATCAGTCCAAAACCAGGTGACAAAGGAAACTCATTGATACAATCCTTTCAAGACAAATCCAGCATGTATTCTTAGAGCTCATATTATTATTTCTTCAAATCCATCTAGAAATACTTTTCTTTCTCCTGAGGAATGCTTACTCTCTTATTATCATCATTCAAATGTTAAAAAAAATTTTTTTTGGAACACCTAAGGCCTAGAATGATACTACAAACAAAGAAGATTAGGTCCCCATCTTGAGTGAGCAGAGTGTCTAGTAGGACCAGGAAGCATCCCAAAGCTTTATTGATCCCTACTTGGAAAGAGAAAATTATAGACTTTGAATCAAACCAAAACATTGTTTGGTGACTAACCTGTATTCACCAGCCTCAGCTTTGTCCTCAAGTTTCTTGGCATCAAGAACTGATTTCACGGAAGACAATTTTTCCATGGCTGGGGTAGTGGGGGATAATTTCGAAATGATTCAAGTACATTACATTACATTTATTGTGCACTTTATTTCTATTATTATTACATTGTAATATATAATGAAATGATTATTATTTTGATATGAGTCTGTAAGCAATTGGTTTATTATGGTGTCTGTGCAGTCAAACCTCACTGCCAATGTTAATCTGTATTTGCAGTCACTACCCAGCACTAGCATTACTGCCTCAGCTCCACCTCAGATCATCAGGCATTAGATTCTCATAAGGTACACAAAACCTAGATTCCGTGCATGCACAGTTCATCATAAGTGTTGTGAACCTATCAGAATCTAATGGCTTTACTTATGCGACAGAGAGCAGAGCTCAGGTGGTAATGTGAGCAATGGGGAACAGCTATAAATACAGATGAAGCTTCCCTCCACTGCTTACCTCCTGCTATGCTACCTGTTTGTATCAGGCCACAGACCACTACTGGTCCATGGCTCAGGGTTGGGGACCAACCCCTATGTTAGAAGGGAATTGTGACACCTATCTTAGGGTTAATGTACGACTTAGAGACTATGTAAGCAACACATTTAATGTAGGTGCTGGCATACAGTAGTTTTTAGAAATGACACAGAGTCCAGAGCAGCCCATTCAGCAGCAGGAATTACCCAGGCATTATGAAGACATCCCCAGTAGGCTTCTATTTCCTCTCATCTGTTCTTCTTATGCAGCTTTTGGCCAGGTCCTCCTCACTTCTAGTCTCTGCTTACAAAGGACTGGGAGGCACTAAACTAAACCAACTTTGACTCAAAAAAGACTATATCCTCCCCGCAAAGCATACAATTTCTTCTCCACTTTATATTTTATATGGGAGCGGATGGTTGATGAGTGTTTTCATGGAACCCAAGAAGTGGGAAATCCCTGTTCTGAGGGCTTGAATGATTCCAGGTAAATCCAATCTATTCAGTCTGTAAAGAAAGATTGTGAAATCAGTCTATATGGAGGTGGTCACAGAGGCAGCCAGCTCTTCCTCTGTTAGTTGGACAGGTCCAGAACCTGTCCTGAACCTTTCTTCTATTGAGTTGCTTGTTAAGTGGATTACATGCAAAATGATGGCCTGAGGCCTTCTGAGTAATAAGCAAATAATCTTTCTTTTATTAGTGGTGTGTGACCTTGTTTATGAGACTTCATATTAGATGCCACAAGAAAATTTTAGTTGCAGAATTAGCACACATAATAAAAAAATAATTTTAAATTGTGAGAAAGAAAAAGGAAAAAGAAATCTCAGCAAAAAAACATTATAGGTATCTTATTACCCAAATTCCAGGGTGTTTTTCTTGTTTTTTTCAAACACACTGGAGGATAAACAGATGCTTTATTATAGTAATTATAAAATAGAAGTTGATATTTTCAATAAGAAACTTAAGATTGCTTTATTAACCTTCTTTAAAAGACTTTCTTGCCGGGCTCGGTGGCTCAGCCTATAATCCCGCGCCTTTGGGAGGCTGAGGTGAGTGGATTGCCTGAGCCTGAGGGTTCGAGACCCACCTGGGCAACTTGGCAAGACCTCATCTCTACAATAACTCAAAAAAAATGAGCCGGGTGTGGTAGCGCGCACCTGTGGTTCCAGCTACTTGGAAGACTGAGGCGGAAGGATCGCCGGAGCCCAGCAGATCGAGGCTTAGGTGGCCGGGAGTGGCCACTGTACTCCAGTCTGGGCGACAGTTAGAATCCAACTCAAAAAAAAAAAATTGAATAAAAAATAAAAATAAAAGACTTCCTTAAGTATTAGAGCTACTTATAAGAAGCCAGATCTAATCCTCTTAGTTTGTATTGGTCTTCCAGTTATATACAGTTTTCCTTCCCATTAAGTTTAAATGTAATTAAATTTCTGATGACTAAAATCAAATTTTCAAAATATTTTAGAAATGCCAGTGAGAAATTACCTACTGATTAGCAATCCCTACCAACTCAGTTTCTACACATTTCTTTTGCATTAAAGCATTCAATATAAATTCCTTATATTTTTGTATAAAGTGGGTTTTGTATTTTTACCTCCTGTATGCTTCTATGAAAGAGATTATAAACATATCAGGTGCTCTACTTGTTGTGAACTGATGGCTAACAGAGCTTGGGTTATACTTGCTGAATATCTGTAGAAATAATCCAGCACACATAAAAGAAAAAAGAAAAAAGTGTACCAGGAAAACAAAATGGCAGCTACTATCACATGGCAACATTCTTCATCCATCTGTTAAGTCGCCATTCACTCATTCATTCAGAACTAATTTTTTTCACTTATATATGTGCAAATAATTATGTTAGATATAGTGAAAGGAAGAGGTATGTGCCATGGTGGCTGGTTTTAAAGAAGTTTATGTTTCTGCTAGGGTAACTGCATAAACAAATTCAACTAAGTGATAGTTCAAGAGCTATTACCAAGATCCCACTGTTTCTATTTTCCTAGAGGGTTGTGTGTGAGTAATGTCACCTGCAATTTGCAACCAACTTCAGAGGTTGAGAGAATGAGGTACAAAATTGTTAAACTCATCAATTACCCATGGACATCCACATTTTTTTGCAAATAATTTTACAACTGATTTGCAGTACATATACAGAAAATCATTATCAGGAAACTATCTACAAACACAAATAATTTATCATTCATATGTAGTATAGTATGACTCTACCATGTGTTATTGCATTATTATCAATATTTTATTTTACTCTTATGTAATGAGCATGCAGATGACCTATTATTTTTCATTTCCTTCATATCTAGTATTCAATATATTTTGCACAAATAACACCACATAACATTTTCCTTGTCAGGAATATGTAAGAACAAACTACTTTCCTCTCTTATGCTATAGTGTTAACTATAAAACAGCTATTCTGGGCTGGGTGCAGTGACTCATGCCTATACTCCCAGCACTTTGGGAGGCTGAAGTGAGAAGATTGCCTGGACCCACAGGTTCGAGACCAGCTGGGCAACTTTGCGAGACCTCATCTCTACAATAAATAAATAAATAAATAAATAAACACATAAATAAATAAACACATAAATAAATAAATAAAGTAGCTGGGCATAGTGGTGCATGTCTGTAGTGCCAGCTACTTAGAAGGTTGAGGTAGAAGGATCACCTGAGCTCAGCAGGCTGAGGCTGTGCTGGCCATGACCATGGGCAACAGAGTGAGATTCCAACTCAAGAGGAAAAAAAAAAACAACAAGAAAGTCAGCAATTCTGTTTTCACAGAGTACAGCAAACATGGAGGTAATTTTGCAGGGGTAATTCCCTCCCATCAATTGCCTAGGGGACCAGTCAAGGTCTCTGTCTACACTGCAGCCAGGCTGAGCTTTGTAAAAGGCAAAAATCGGTCTTATTACCTCCCTGCTTAGCATCTGTCAATAGTATCCAATTATAATTCTTTTTTTTTAATGGCCAACACTGCTTTTTTTACTTCCTATATGATTTTTTTGAGTTTTTCTTCATGTTTCTCTTGGTTCTTGTTCATTTGTGCCATCCATTCTCTGTTTTCTGACTGTCAATTGGGACAGGTTGTTCTGGGGGATTTCCATTACTTGTGCTCTGATAGCTGCTTTTTCATGTATTGTCTCATTAAGACTCTGAGGGGAGTCCATCAAAAGCTTCCTTGCATTGACGAATGACTTTAGGAAAGCTTAGGGTACAAAATCAATGTGAAAGAAACAGTGGCATTTTTACACACCAGCAACAAGCAGACAAAGAACCAAATAAAAAATGCAATCCTATTCACAGTAGCCACAAAAAACAAAATACCTTGGAATCCACCTTACCAGAGATGTGAAAGATCTTTACAATGAGAACTACAAAACAATGCTCAAAGAAATCAAAGATGACAAGAACAAATAGAAGAACATTTCATGCTTATAGATTGGAAGAATCAATATTGTCAAGATATTCATCCTACCAAGGCAATCTACAAATTCAATGCAATACCCATCAAATTGCCAACACCAGTTTTCTCAGACCTGGAAACAACCATACAGAAATTCATATGAAAACAAAAAAGAGTACTAATAGCCAAAACAATCTTCAGCAAAAGGAACAAAGTGGAAGGTGTCACACTTCCAGACTTTAAACACTATTACAAGGCTACAATACCTAAAACAGCCTGATATTGGCACAAAAATAGGCACATAGACCAGTGGAACAGGATAGAGATTCTGGAAGAAAAACAGTCTCTCAATCAACTCATCTTCAACAAAACCACCAATAACAAACTCTGGTGAAAGGAAACCATATTTAGCAAATGATGGTGGGAAAATTGGCTAGCCTCACGCAGAAGAATGAAATTAACCCCCTGCTTTTCACCATATACAAAAATAAACTCTAAATGGATCAAAGACCTAAATGTAAAACCTCAAATTATAAGACTCGTAGAAGAAAACATAAGAAACACCCTTATACGCATCAGAGTAGGCAATTAATTCTTGACCAGATTCCCTAAAGTGATTGCCATAAAAGCTAAGATAGATGAGTGGGACCTTATCAAACTAAAAAGCTTTTGTACAGCAAAAGGAACCATTAGGAGAGTCAAGAGGCACCCCACTGATGGGAGAAAATATGTGCGAATTATGCATCAAAGGACTAACATCCAGAATCTATAAGGAACTCAAACAAAATGAAAGGAAAAAAACAAACAAGCCTATTAAAAATGGACAAAGGATATTAACAGGCACTTCTAAACAAACAAACAAAAAGAGCATTAATGACAACATGCAGGCTGTCAACAAACATATGAAAAAATGTACAGTCTCACTAATCATCAGAGAAATACCAATGAAAACTACAATGAGATACCATCTAACTCCCATAAGAATGGCCATCATTAATAAGTCAAAAAACTCCTGAATTGTACCCTACATCTTCAAAATTTAAAATAAAAGTTAAAAAACAACAGATGCTGGCATGAGTACAGAGAAAAGGGAAAGCTTCTATGCTGTTGGCGGGAGTACACGCTAGTTCAACCTCGATGGAAAGCAGTGTGATGCTCCCTAAAAGACTAAAAATTGACCTTCCATATGATCCATCAATCCCTTTCCTAGGTATATTTTCAGGGGAACATAAATTGTTCTACAAAAAAGACACCAGCATACCCATGTTTGACATTTAAAACCAGAATAAGCTCATTTATTTCTCTTTCTGGGGTTTCCATCTTTCTGTAATATTCTCAGTTAGCCAGAAGATGTCAGTCTTACAACTCAAACAGATATTTGCCCCTCTCCTGAGTAGCCTAAAAATACGTCAGCAGGGGTGAACATTTTTGAAATCCCCTGAAACTCCAAACGAGAGGCATACAATTCTATTCACTTATTCTTTATGAAACGTAAACAGTCCATCTATTTGGTGTTTACAGAGATGTAATCAACAAGCAGTTGCTGTTTACAGACCTTTTCTAAATAGTTGGAACTAAAACAGTGTTGACACAAAAGAATCATAGAACTGTGAAGCTGGAAGGGCCGAGAGTTCCTGTAGCTTAACTTCTACCCTCCCTACATACATTTATTTTACACTAAAATGGAATATAGAATTCCTAGTATCACCTCACTTCTCTGTTTATGCATTCATTTATTCATCAAATTTTTATTAAGCATGTTCTACATGCCTAGCAATGAGAAAATTGCTAAGATATAAAAGCAAAAATGATGGGGTCAACACAATCCTTGCCCACTGTTATGGATTGAATTGTGAAATCCCTCCCTCCCCGACAACATATTGAAATCCTAATCCCCAGTATCTTAGAATGTGAACTTACTTGGAAATAGGGTCATTGCAGATGTAAGTAGTTATGTAAGATAAGTTCGTACTGAAGTAGGATAGGCCTTTAATGCAATCTGATTAGTATCCTTATAAGAAGAGGTGAGAGAGACACAGACAGAAGACGGCCATGTGACAACAGAGGCAGAGACAGGGGTGAGGCATCTACAAGCCAAAGAATGCCAAGGATTGCTGGTGAACATCAGAAGTTAGAAGAGGCAAGAAAAGACTCTTCCCCTTAGGTTTCAGAGGGAGCATGGCCTTGCTGACATTTTTATTTCAGACTTCTAATCTCCAGAATTGAGAGAATAAAATTTCTGTTGTTTTTTTTTTTTTTTTGTCTTTTTTATTTTTATTTATTTTTATTTTTTTATTTTTTATTTTTTATTTTTTTCAGTATTTTTTATTATCATATTGTGGGGTACAGTTAAATTTCTGTTGTTTTAAGCTGGCCAGCTGGTGATACTTTGTTATGTCAGCCCTAGGAAACTAACACACCCACAAAAAGATTGTACAAGACAAACAGGCAAGTCTAGCACAGTGTGATAAAGGCTATTATAAGTGAGTTTGGGGTATGGTGAGAAAATACGAGAGAAATGCCCATCACAGTAGACCAGAGGAATGATCTCTGGAGGTAATAACCTCCATCCCCCCAAACAAACAAAAAAACGATGGCAAAGAAATGCTGACGTAAACTTCTGTGAAGCAGTGGAGCTGATGGCTCCTGATTCTCTCACCCAACTGCAGCCCTTCTTTGCCTCATTCAACAATCAATATATTATTATATATGAATCCTAACCTAGATGTTCTGAGACTCTGATTTTATTTCTAATCATTTTTATTTTCCTAAATTATGTCACTAAGAGAAAAGTAAACTTCATTTTTACCTTTAATGACAGAAAACACCAACCTGTACTAGAACCCTTACAAGTCCACTGAGCCTTCATATTAACTGTCTTCCTTCTCCCTTCCAATCCCTGTCCTCTGTTTCTATCCCATCAGTGCTCTGAATTTCCTCTGTACTCCCGGCTTTTTCTCTGCATCTGATCTGGCAGAATCTCTGCTGATCAGCCTCTGCTACTACCTTATTGAACACACATTTTCTCATATGCTCACCAGAGTTTTGTTCACCACCACTCTGTTCTTGCTCCAAGATTACCATCTTCCTTCTAAGCCTCTGAGTCTTTATGGGTTTCTCATCACACTTGCACTGCAGTTGTTGTTAGGCTCAGGTACCTGGTGAATTGCCCCATGCAGAACTGCCTAGTGCATTTCTCACAGCCCTTCTCCTCAGCACCTTCTTCAGCATTGAGGGAGGAACATGTCCTCTAGTCCTCCCATGGAGTGGGCCCTTCAGTTCTTTAGGTCACTAACTTCAATGGTTCCTACAGTAGATGGTATTGTTGCCCCTGGTGGGAGAAATTTTGACCCAAATGTGATTTAGTTTGGGAAAATGATTCAAGGTGCATGAAGTCTTCTTTTGCAGAAACGTTTTATTGCACTTTAGTGACCCTCAAGGCAATTGGGAGGGTTCAAATCAGACCCTGCTTCCTGGGCCCTGCATAAATGCAAGCTACACTGAGTAGTACACACACTGCTGCTTCTTCCCACCTGGCCTAGAAATGGAGAGCTATGCATACAAACTTTTTAAAATAATGATTTAATTATAATACTGAAAATAAAACAAGAACAATGGTTAAGTAAGTGATTAGTATACTCAAAGTAGTATTATGCATCTATTTGAAAAAGTAATTATGAAGACCTAGCAAATATTTTTGCCGTGAAACTAAGATTAAAAAGTAGAATACAAAATTGACATACAGCTAAGACAAAAAAGAGCAAAATATTTTGATCACACAAATATTTTGATCACACAAATCTTAAATTCCATTTTAAAAACTCACAGAAAAATTACCTATAATCTCATAACCTTAAAAAATCAAATGATTTTTCTGGTAATTTTTTGTTTATTGGGCACTTGCCAAATTCTCTCTCATTACTTTGCCTTTGTATACATTGTTTCATATTCTTGGAATACCTTTTATCATATTCTCTAACTAGACAATTAATTAATTTAATCTTTTGGTATATACGTACAAATGATTGGCACCTTCGTTTGTAGATATATATGCATGCTAAGGAAGAGATATACGCCATGGTGCATGTATTTATAATATACACTAAAATAGAGTTATAAAATATCTAGAGAAGTGTTTACTCCTGTAAAGTTCTCTTATTAAGACAAAATTCAGGGGAAATTAATTCCCTCTGTGATGCCTTTTTGGTTCCCTCTCAAATTTAATTGGGTGTTTCCTCCTCTGGATATACCACTATAAGAACATTTATCAAATTAAATTGTAACAATTGTTTATTGCTTTTCTTCTTAGTTAGACTCTGAGGATTTTGAAAAACAAATTTTTTTAAGTCTGTTTTACTCCTTGTTGTAAGCTTTGAGCCTAAAAATGTACCTATAACAGAGACAGAAGTGACAGAAGAAGGGAGGGGGAAATGGAGAGACAGAAAGGAAGGAAGGAGACATGGAGAGAATGAAAGATTGGTGCTCAGAGGAATTAAATGATTTCAACATATGCAGATAAGGTTTGAATAATCAGCATAGGAAAGAGCAGCTTCAAACCATAGAAAAAACAATGCTACTGGGCCTGCAAGGGGGTTGGCATTCATGCCCTTGAATTCATTAGCTTGGTACTTGTTAAACTGAACAGCTAACCCTATTGTCCTACATTGTCAATTGTATTTATTTCGTGATTCATCTTTAGCTAGAACAATATAAGTAGTGGAGTGTCGTGAGAATTTAATTACATCTTATGATTAGTAAGAGAGATGTTCTGAAGATAAATTTTTACCTCTTAGAACAATAAATTACAGATTTTTTCTTATGACTTTGTAGTAATAAGGATTTTTGGGGGGTTAGGATTTATCTACAAACTCTGATTCTAGTAACTAATAATTTGTCAGGATTACATGTACAAGAAGAAAATATATACACATAGTATCTCTCTCTCTTCCCTCTTTCTCCCCCTCCCTCCCTCCCTCCCTCTCCCTCCCTTTCTCACTCTTTCACTCTCCTCTCTCTTACATACACACATTACCTCAGTGTCAAGGGAAACCAACTTTACTCTCTTAGTCAGGTTCCCAAGACATCTATAAGAATTCGAAATCCCCTTTACAGCATATATGCGCATATATATTTATATATTCATGTTTCACTAAATGGTTTCTTACAAATTTACTCTAGAGAAAAGTGTAAATTGTTTATTCCTTTGTTAAAAGTAATATTCTTTGATCCTTACCTATGATGAAAATTTGATTTTAACAGTAAAAAAGAAGTATTTGAGACTCTTCTCATAGATATTAGACATTTTAAAGTTCCATGGTTTTACAGTCTTTGAACTTGTGTGGAGAGTCAACTATTCATTCATTTATCCAACTACTCATTCAATTATTTGTGAAACAAACCACTTGTTGAATGCCAATATACATGACCGGTACTAGGATAGGACACAGAGATACCAATATTAATGAGATCCTATCACTTGCTCTTAATGACTTCACACTTGAAGAGAAGACAAAATAAGTAAAAATCAACTTATAATTACAAAAAAGAAACACATATAGGATGGTATGGAAGAGGGAAGAAGAAAGTGTCTGATTCTGCCTTCAGAGATCTCGGAGGGTATCAGTGAAGACTATTTGTTAAATTCAGAGCTCAAATATGTAATGAGTTCATCATGAGGTTTAGCAGGTGCCTCATGAATCATCTACTTTAAGAGAGTTAGAAGAGCAAAGCTCCCTTCATGTGTAAGTGTGATTAGTGTAGTGGCAACTGTGAAAATTAGGCTCAGGATACGAGGTCACACCCCAGAGATGAAAAAAAAAAATTTAAGTAAGCTTTGGTCATCTACATGATACAGAAAGAATATGCAATAAGAATGCACATATGTAGGAACTGGTGAAGAAATATGCTTGCAGACCCAAGGTCTAGAATAGTTGTAGATGACAATATATGAGCGAGGGCCAGTTAGACCCTTAACTAATTTTCTGCAATCACAGTTACACATGAAGGGAACTTTTCTCTTCTCTCTTATGGTAGGTGATTTGTGAGGCCCCTGCTGAACCTCATGATGAACTCATTATATGTTTGGGATCTGAATTTAAGAGAGAGGCTTCACTGATGCCCTCACTGATCCCTAAATGCAGAATCATTCTTCCCTCTTCTATACCATCCTATATGTTCTTCTCTTTTGCAATTATCAGTTGACTGTACTTACTTTGGCTTTCCTTAAGAACAAGTAATTGGATCTTGTTAATATTGGTATCTCTGTGTCCTAGCCTAGTCCCAGTCATGTATATTGACATTCAGCAAGTGTTTGTTTCGTGAACAATTGAATGAATGGGTGGATAAATGAATGATGGATTAACATTCCACACAAGTTCAAAGACTGTAAAATCATGGGACTTTTAAATGTCTAGAAATTAATATCTAAGTCCATCCTTATATATGTAATTGGAGTGGCCCAGTATGCAGCCTGATCTAGCAACATGCTGGAGATCACCAGTCCAGGGCCTGGTGTAGTTAGTCTAGCTTAACATAATACCATGTACAAAATGAATGTCCGTGCACCATACAGAACATTGGAGCTGGATCTAGCTCTTCATCCATCATTCTTAGTTCCTCCATGTTACAGACAGTGCATTCATGAATTCATTACTGTGGGACTAGAATAAGAGCTATTACTCAGCTGTCTGGAAGAGTCACACTGAAAGATACTTAGACATTCTTGGGGATTATCCTGTGGTATATCACTAGGGGTTTGTGGGATTATTTTTCCTAGATGGGGAGGGGGAAGAACTAGTAAAAGACACATTTTAGAACAAGCCAAAGCAAAAAGTTGGGGAAAGGGGACCACATATTATGAGAGTACAAGGGACTCGAACAACAGTACAAGGGCAAAAAATCTTGCTCAGTCTCATGAAAAAATTGGGACTATCAAAAGATGTCATCATCTCTTCTTATTTTGGCTCTCTCCATTCTTTTTCATTCTTTATTAGTACAGAAACTGACTTTCTTTTCTTCCCAATCCACTTGACATAAAATTGCCTTCAGGGTTTGTGGCTCTCTCAGTATCTTCTACAGATTCCTGGGGAACAGATTATTCTAGCTAAATTCAGGTGTCCTAACCTTGTACATGACACCTACTACACCTCCACATGGATTAGAACATATGGTTTTGAAAAACAGGAAGTTGAATTTGACTCCTTTATTTCCCCCTAATTCTTCATACTCTTAGACTAATTTAATAAATATTAAAAAAGAAAACTCAATGATGACACTTCTGTTACTAATCAGAAAGAAAATTTCTATTTGTTCAATCAGACAAGAGAAATGACTTGGAAAACAATCACAGACTGTATCAATTTTATTATAGAATTTGAGAACAAACCAATCTCAAAACTTAAAATTTTTAAAATTATGCTTGCAACCAAAATCCATGTGAGGAAATACAATTTAATAAGATGGTAGTGGTTCATGCGATGTGTATATTGTTGCAATGATTGGTGCCTCAAGTTACATAGTCATTTATGCATCCATGTATTTATCTATTTGTTATTGTCTTTTAAGGATCTACTATTAAATGTCCTACTCTCTGCTAAGTGCTAGAAATACAATGAGGGATAAATTAGAAACTGTGATCTTATGGTAGACATAAAACAATATATACAAGATAATTTTCTGTGAAAGATTTTAGGTTTTTCTATTTATTTTTGGTATTATATTGAGCCTTTCAAATGGTAAGTAATGATATTTCATTGTGGTTTTAATTTGCTGATGACTAATCATGTTGAACGTTTTTTGTGTGCTCAATTGGCCATTGGTACATTTTTGTGAATTGCTGTTGTCTTTTTGCTAATGACATTTTATGATTTTTAAAAAATATATTCTGTGATTCATTTCAAGTTAATTTTTATGAATGGCATAAGATTCATTTTTTTCCATATAGGTTTTAGCATCTTTTGTTGAAAAGTCTATCCTTTCTTCTCTAAAATAGCTAAGCAACTTTATTTAAAAAATAAACTAATCATATATTTTGGGTCTATATCCAGCCATTCTATTCTGTTTCTTTAATTTATATGTGCATTCTTATACCAACACCTCACTGTTGATTACTATTGCTTTACAGTAATTCTTGATATAACATGGTACAAGTTGTCTACTTTTTTATTTTTTATAAATTATCTTGGTTATTCAGGGTCCTTTGGATTTCTCAATAAACTTTGGAGTCAGTAGCAAATTTTTGACCAAAGAGGGACTATTGGAATTTTAATTGGAGTTACATTTAATCTACAAGTCAATTTGGAGAAAATTTATACTATGCCTCCTAATTTAGGTAGTTCTCCTTTAATTTCTCTCTGCATTGTTTTGTAGCTTGGAATTCCCAGGCCATGCATACATTTTATTAATTTACCTGTACTTCACAATAACTTAAGCATAATAAGTAACACTTATGGACACAAGGCTTACCATATAACCATGTCCTTCTCTCAACCTAGTTATGGCTGACTTTATAACAATCATTATTGTTGCTCTTCTCTTTCTAGTTCTTAACTAATCAATGCAAAATATTTACAAACAAAAAAATTTAAGCAATATGATATTTGCTATTTGTCCTTTCATATATGGAAATCTAACTGGTCATAGTTCACCAGAACTATAAAGAGTCAGACATGTGCCTAAATTAATAGATGAGTACTTATCTTTCCTCATACCATTTATACTCCATTTCATTCTCTCATATATAATTCTATAAAAAGCAGAATGGAATATGGGAGGAAATATTGCATCAAGAGATAAGAGGACATGACTTCTCTACTCTTGTATTTTATCATTTACTATTCACACAATCTTGAGAAAGCTGCTTATGTCTTTTTTAGGCTTTTGTTTCCTCATCTTGAAGATACCATGATAACATGTCCACAAAAGCAGGAGACTGTACCTCATGACTTGTTGGTGGTATTTTCCAGTTCTATAACTCAAAAGAATGTGTCAATGTCCTATAGCAAGATAATTTTTCAGTTTTTTAATTAAAATAAGCCTGCACTTTATGCTTGTACTTGTAATGTATTATAACTATTAATCTGGCTTGTGTAGAGGACTCTGATTAGAAATTGAATGGATTGTTGTTGAATAAGATTTCATTTCTAGGTTGCATGAGGTCATGTTATATAAGACTTAGTTTAACAGCCTCCAAAACTAATGATTCAAAAATACAGCTTCAATTTTGCTCTTCAGCCTTGTGTGACAAACACATTTAATCCTGACCATTGGACTGATTGGAAGTATTTCCAGTGAGATTATAAAAGTATGACCTGATCTGGTCTGATAATACGTTTTATGTCCTAGGAACCACCATTCAATAGCAGGATGCTTTTGATCAAAAACAAGCCTTCCATGCTGTTTACCAATGTTGCTCTTACTGAGAGATGATTATGAGTTTTTTTGTCTATATTATGAAGATATTTTAGTTATGCCAAAAAGAATAAAAATGATAAATACCCAATATCATTTGATCTAAAAGCCACTCAAGCTTGAAAGATGCTTTTTTCCAGAGTCATGACCTAAATTTGTCAGAATTTCAAAGACCCTTAATAATAATTCAGTGAATAAGTCAACCCAACATTTTTTAAACATGTCATTTACCGACATATCCCAGGTTTTGGTGAGTCAGGGAGTAGCTTTATGCCACAATTCTTTTTTGTAACACCAAGACTTAAGAGTAATGTCCCTTTCCAGACCTGTAAATGAGTCTTTCCAGCTCTAAACTAAATACTATTTTTCCCTACACTTGGTGAATATAAGTCAATAAAGAGACAGTAGTGCTGTTGATTTACGAGCAAGTCTTTTTGGAATTATGTGCTCAATGAACGAAGATCTGAAGCACAAGCAGTCTAAAATGGATACAAGTATCTCAGCACCCAAATTTTATGTAATAACTCCCTTACTGTTATCAACTGCCAGTTTCTGCACTTCTTCCTCTTCTTCGCATGCATTCATTTACTTCATTCAACAATCTACTAGGTGCTAGGCACTGACTAGGCACTGGAGATCTAGCTCTCAACTAAAGAGGTCCAGTTTGTCCAAATCTACTTTCTTTGGATTGTCTTAATCATGGTAAGACTTCATGTCTAATTCCTAACTCTATTCTTCCAAAGTAAAATCGTCCTTTTTCATGACGTGTTTTCCTCAACCACTGAATTTCCTGGATATGAACTAGAAGGTTTTGTATCCTGAAAATCAGAATCCTGTATCTCATATCAAATCATTTGAGCATAATTATTTTAAATGTTTAGGTCTTTAGTTTTTTATCTTTGAGGCTATTTATTACAATAACTGGCTTTATTGAATATTTCTGAGCTATTGTGCTTCCTTGATATCATATGCCAACATATCAGATGCAGTAAGCCGTTATGTTTGGTACCATTTTAAAATAGAATTTAAAAATATATAGTTTTAAATAATATTTTAAAAGATATACCTAACTCTAAATTGTACCCCATACCTTTAAAATAAAATTTTTTAAAAAGATATAATTCTTCTACCATATATACTCTATGTATAACATATATACTATATTATATGGTCTCTAATTTGTTCCTCATTGTACTTCTAGCATTTAGCAGAGAGTAGGAAATTTAATAGTAGACCCTTAAAAAATATTGATAAATAGATAAATACATGCATGCATGAATGACTATGTAATTTGAGGCACCAATCACTGCCACAATATACAATATTATGTAAATCAGTACCATCTTGTTAAATCATGTTTCCTCAAACGGATTTTGGTTGTAAACATATATTTTTAAAATTTTAAGCTTTGAGATTGGTTTGTTCTCAGATTCTATAATAAAATTTATACAGTCTGTGGTTGCTTTCCAGGTCATTTTTGTTACCTCATTGAACACAGAAATTTTCTTTCTGATTGATAACAGAAGTACCATCAATGAATTTTTGCTTTCATATTTATTTAATAGTATAGTTTATACTTCTATCATATGTACTATATATACATACCATGTATACTGTATATACACCCATATGTATATATACACATAAGCACATGAATACATATACATATATACAAATATAAACACATATATACATATATGCAAATATATAAATGTGTGTATCTATCTATCCATCTAATTCTATATTTATATGTCTGTCTACCTATCTCATCTGAGAGGGCATACTAGCTTTGCTACTTGCTAATTTTATGACTTCTTGCAAGTCATTTCACTTATTGTTTTTCCCATTGGAATGAAGAGAGTAGTAAAATCTACTTCATGGAGTTAGTTAGATCTCAATATATTATAGTTATTTTGTTGACCTTTATTATCGTCATCATTTGGCAATCTCCACCTTGATCAATTTTTTTTTTGAGTTGGTGGTCTCACTCTGTCACCCAGGCTGGAGTGCAGTGGCACAATCACAGTTTGCCTCAGCTTCAGCTTTCTGGGATTAGGCTATCCTTCTGCCTCAGCCTCCCAAGTAGCTGGGACAACAGGTGTGCACCATCATGCCCATCTAATATTTTTATTTCTTTTAGAGATGAGGTTTTGCTATGTTGCCTAGGCTGGTCTTGAACTTCTGGGCTCAAGCAATCCTCCCGCCTCAGCCTCCCAAAGGGCTGGGATTACAGGTGTAAGCCACTGGTCTCAGCCCTTGGTCAAGTATTTTTAAAATGCATGGTTACTCTTCAAGTCAAAACTCCCATTCAGTAAAATTTGTGAAGACTTAATTTCAAGCAGTGTCTTTCCCATCTTTGCCATGACAATCAAGTCTATGTCTCAAAACTATGCCTCTATTATCACTGGCTCATAATTTTCATACAAGTTACATCTTGACTTAACAGCCACCCTCTTCAGCTCACTTTTGTTTCTTTTCTGGTATTTTTTTTTTCTTTACACCATGCCATTGGCATCCCTGTTGCCAAAAATCTTTATTTTAGGCTCAATATTTATTTTAGAATATTTTTCTCACTTGAAAAAAATAAAGCCAGCCCTATGGTAAAAACAGACACTGTGCTAATATTTTTTACAATTTTGCCAGTCATCAGAATAGCCATCAAGGACACAAAATAGGAACACTGAGTCTGTGAGAGATTGCATAATTTGTACAAGATATTATTAAAGTAAGATCACAATACAGGAGGCAGCAGAGTCAGGAATCTAACTATGTTTGTCTGAACTCAAGGCCCACATTCCCTATACTGCATTACCCTTGGGACATCCATGAGAAGGCTACTCATAATTGTGTTAAATCAGTTGCCTTTAAGGAGTGGCTAATAATAAACTTGCTTCCTATTGTCCCATTCATAGTCATTCGATTTTTATGTTAGTTTCATGATGCCTACTTCTAAGACTACATACTAACTTTTTATAATTATAATTCCACCAATCTCTAAGTGCCCAACCAGCATTCAAAATTCATTTATGCCAGGACCACAATTTTCCTTTCTACTTCATGATTTTCCAGAAGCTTAGGTAACTTCATTCTTCATATGGTACTCTGGACTCATAATTCTTTGACCTCATCTTTTCTAAGGACCTTTGTCTTCATTCCACTTTAGTGATGATCCACAGTTATGTCATTAAACAATTTCATTACTTTTTATCAGAAGTTTTTTTATACCTAGTATCTTGGAACTTAAAATCTCCCTTCTCTGACTATACTCTTCTTTCACATTTTCTTACATGTAAGAAATATGCATTATACATTTTTCCATATCTTATCTTTCCATATCTCATTATTTTCCCAAATTATTTTGTATTCACTTTCCTCCTCATCTGACTTGAATACATGGTTCACTATTTTATTTCTTTTATGAGCCTATGGGATTCTATTGTCCCTCTATATTTTACTAAAATCAGTTTGTCAGTTTCCAAACCTAGACAAATCAGATTCCTATTTTCTCCAGTCTGCTGTTAAGTTGTAGAACTGTGCCAAAAAATAGCAAATAACTTTCATAATTAGATCCATTATGAATGAATGTAATCCAAATAGAGACAAGTTTTAACATAGCTTATAATTCCATTTATTCAACCTGACTTAAAGTTTTATTAAACATTTCTCAAACTGTCTTTCACAAGATATTAATTTATATGCATTCCTCCATATACAAGCTCAGAAGTAAAATAAATTTGGAAATACTACATTTTAAACCTAAAATGTAATCTTGTACATTCACAATTTTCATTTGCATATTCAAGGCTGTGAGAACCACTACAGTAAAATAATTTGTTGATCTTTCATAACACACAACTTCACAAATTTGACTTTGAAATCCCTTGTTCATACATTAATCTGTAGGAATCATATCTCAGTCAATACCTTTTTGGGAAATATTGACTATATAGAGGATGAGGTCCTTGTTTGGTTAGTTCACCACTGTACACTCAGCAGTTAGAATGATACCTCAGATATGTGCATATTCACATACAAATATTGAATGAATAAATAAATGAAATACCTAAGGCAGTTGCTATAATATTTTTCCTGATCCTTTCCATTTTATTAACCACATTGCCATATCCTCATTATCAAGGGAGGCCTCTTTCTTTGACTCTTCCTTTTCCCACTTCTCAACATTTTTTATATTATTGAATACTTTTTCATGATTCTCCTTGCCAGAAATATGTTTGAATTTCTGTATTTAATAATAATGATAGATGCATAGAAAAGTAAGCTAACTAGATGGCAGCCCCTTTCAGATATTTTAATCCCTTAATCTTGTAACATAAGTAAAGTTATCTATTTTAGGTAGACAATACAATAGGAACTCATACTCAGTAGTCAGAATTTGAACCCAGGTCTGTTGATCTCCAGGGCATTATTACTTTTGCACCCATTGTTAACTTCCCTTTCCAAGACTAACAACATCATTTGGTTAGATTTTGTACCAGATGCAGGTTATATAACACCTAGATTTACTAGGATCTAGCCTCAGATGAGTTGCAGCCCTAGTCAATACCTTGATTTCAGCCTGGTGAAACCCTGGGCAGAAGACCCAACTAACCCATTTCTGGACTCTTCACCTACCAAAACTGTGAGATAATAAAAGGGCATTGTTTTAAGATACTAAGTTTGTGGTAATTTGTTACACAACAGTAGAAAACTTACAGTAAAAAATGGCAGATGTGAAAAATAGGACAGATAACCTGACATATTTAAATATATTAGTAAACACATTAAATGTGAAGAATGTAAACATTCCAGTTAGAAGATGAGACTGTAAATTGATTTTAATAAGATGTTTTTTATAGATTTTATAGTTGATATTTATAAGAGACACAATTTAAAAATAGTATCATTGAAAAAATGGAAAGTAAAAGTACTGAAAAATGTATACAGCACAAACATGAACCAAAAGAAAGATGGTATATATATTAACATGAGTCAAAGAAAACTTTAAAGGAACAATTTTCAAAGGATTGAAATTTTACAGCACAGGTGTTTTGACCATGAGGAATTAAATTAAAGGTCAACAATAGGTAGATAAATAGAAAATACTTGTGTATAAATTAAGACACATGATTCTAAATAACTCATGAATCATATAGAAAATTATCGTGGAAATTATTTTGTATGGAATAATAATTTAAAATATTTTGTATTGAAATAATAACTTACCAGCATTTTTAAGATGTAGCCAAGTTAGTGGTTAGAGGCAATTTATACCTTTAAATGCATGTATTACCAAAATGTGAATCAGTTATCTAAATACCCGACTCAAGAAGGTAGAAAAAAATGAGAAAATTTAACCCAAAGAAAATAATGAAAAAAAATAAGTGAAACTGAATAAAATGGAAAACACATATACACAATACAGATAATGAATAAAATAAAAATTTGTAAAAAGAATACTACAGGAATATTAATCTCTCAAGTCATGAATACTGGTATTATGAAAAACTTTATGCCAATATATTTGACAACTGAGATTAAATCAACAAATTTCTTGAGAAATGTCAAATATCCAAACAGAAAAAGGAATAAATTAAAAATCTGATAGTCAGCTTTAGTTGTTTACAAAATTAAATCTGTAATTGAAAAACTTTCTACAGGAGAAACTGTCCCTGGTGAAATAATATTAATTTATGCAAATTATTTCAGAAAATTAAAAAAGAGAAAATAGGAGGACTTCTGCCAAGATGGCAACCGGGCAGCGTGGTCTGTGAGACCTCTGCAGAAGAGGACACAGAAAGACACGGGCTCTCTCCCTGGGGGCCTGCTCCCCATACAGAACTCAGCCACTGACACTGCAGAAACATCACAGTAGGCCGGCGGCTTGCCGCCGCCGTAAGCAGCTCGGGGCTCGCCGCCGCGATCCAGGCACTCATCACCGTCGCTGCTGTGGCCGGAAACCGTCATCGCCGCTGTGGTCCTGGAACCGTCTCCGCCATGGTCTAGATACGGATGCCTCCGCAGCCTGCGCCTGAGGTGATCCACCCCTCCACACAGGATATGTTGAGACTAAGGTCGCTACCACTGCCACCGCCACTGCCACTGCCGCTTTGACTTTCGGGTGAGCCTTGGATCTCCTCCTGTGAGCCCATTCCCGGCTGGCCCCCTCTCAGGCTCCCTCCCCTGTGGGACAAGCAACTGAGATAAAGACCATCTGGAGCCATGAGACAGCACCACCTGCTGGCGACTCAAGGTAACAACATCAAAAGGGGAAACTGACCCAGTGAATAAACTTGCCAGCTTGGGAAAAAACAGCCCGCCATCAGAACTGAAAGGACATTGAACTTAAATGAAAAGTTTCAAAGTGTACTTGATTGGTTCTGTTAGTTTACTAACTCGATTCCATCCCTTTCGTTCTGGCCCTCCCCCCCCCCCCTTTTTTTAACCTTTTTTTTAAAATTTTAGTTCTTGTTTGTTTTCTTTCTTTTTCCTTTGCTTCTCTCTATAAACTAGATCTTCTTTCTTTCTTTTTCCTTTTCTTCTTGCTATAAACTTGCCAGCCCA
>CAUYQG010108250.1:0-27544 GCA_963574415.1 Tarsius wallacei
GAAAGAAAATGAAGCCCCTTTCAGGAATAACTTAAACCACTGTGTGCACCATTAGGTGGAAACCAGGGAGCAGCAAGAACTTGAAACCAGTGGGACATTGTGGTGAGCAGATGACGACACAAATTTAGAGTTGCATCCCCAATAGTGTCCCGCATTTATGGCCTTGGTGAATGTCTTGCATACATTTACCAAAGCAGCTTAAATCTCCTTGCATTTTTACCTGCACTAAAGACTGCACGTATGTTCAATGGAGTGATATGGGTGGTGCAAACCATGGAGGAATCTTGGAAGATAGCTCTTCCTCCAGCCTCCTTGGCTTGGCATGCCAACAAAGGACACGTGGTGACTCTGCATCTGCACACTCAGATCTTGCCAGGTCATGATAGCATTGCAACAGTTGTGCAGGTGCCAGGCCAGGGAGGCGTGACGGATTCCATCAGCAAGTGTGAGCTCGTTGAGGATTTGGAAAGAAAGC
Source organism: Tarsius wallacei (assembly GCA_963574415.1). Taxonomy (NCBI): domain Eukaryota; kingdom Metazoa; phylum Chordata; class Mammalia; order Primates; family Tarsiidae; genus Tarsius; species Tarsius wallacei. The sequence continues at coordinate 476 of CAUYQG010108250.1, forward strand.
CTTATGAAAGATACTAGAATCTGATTTTGTGGTCCGATTCTGCTGCTGGTGTTAGGCCCCCACTGGCATGAGGGGTGTGCGCAGGGGTAGTGGCCAGTGCAGGGAGCAGTCATGTCCAGTAGCTAGCTGCCTAGGGCACCCGAGACTGGAGGTGGGACAGGCCCGGCTGGGTGGAGGCTGCCCTCACAGCCATGCTCTGCTCCCTGGATTTCTTGTGCATGAAGTGAGGGTGTGGGTCTCCCAGCTCAGTTCATCCCATGTTCTAAGACTGATGATAGCAGCCCGTTGATGCTGGCCTCATGCTGGGCTTCTGTATGGTGCCATTGGGCTTGGTTTCCTGGCAAATGGTGGCTGGGTAGGAAAGGTGGTCTAGATGCTCCTGAGGGACCCAGTCTACCACAAAATATGACTTAAGACTGAGTTTAAAAACAAACAGTGCCTACAAAGTCCCCAAAGTGCTCCCCGAAACCACATGTAAGGCCCATTTGACCTCAGTGATGTCTTCAGTGGAATGGGTGAAGGCAGAGGGCCCCACACTACAGGTAAGTGACATGGGTGGATACGCAGTGTGGCAGCCTCACCCATGCCCTCAGCCTGAGGGTTGCCAGGACTGGGTGCCTCTTTCCTGGTCCAGGCCCCATGCTGGCAGGAGCGCTGGGCTGGGCGGCTGTTCCTGAGAACGTGAGTGAAGGGTGGACCTGGTGGCTCCAACCAGGCACATGGCATGTGTGGGAGGTGGGACGATGTGTCCACAGAGCTGCTTGGGGCGACTTCTTCTTCCTGCTGCTGACTCCTTCTGGATGTGTTGACTTTGGCTTGTCCTGTTGCACGGCTGGGCTGCTGTGTGTCATCGTGGGCCTCTCCTGGTAAATAACATTCCTGTGGGGTGACAGTGCCCCTCGGGCCCATTGGCAGCCACATGTTGGCTTGGGCGCTCACACCTGCAGACATGAGCGCCAGACATGAGACCAGCCCGAGGGACGGCTGTGTCCCTCCCCAGCATCTGTGGCTTAGCCCATCCTCAGAAACCTGGTATGCTATGTGTACGTTTCCCTTTATTTGATGTTCGGAATAGGGTGTCACCTGGCCTCCCGGGTTTAGAAATTAATGGCCCAGGGACTTCTCTCTCCTGAGTCACAGCCTGCCGCGTGTCTACCTGCGAACAGATGGGGCTTGTGCGGCCCTGCAGGCCGTGGGCTCAGGCTGTGACAAGCCAGACAAGAAAGTACATTCCTGAGTTATGTGCATCCTGCCTCCAGCATGGCAGGAATTCGGGGCTGCAGGCGGGGACTAGGAATGCAGGCCAGAGGGTCGTGGGGACAACCTGGAAAGAGAAGTGGGTATGGACTTGTGTAGGCTCTGTCCCCGCAGGCCCAGGAGGCAGGGGTGGTCAGTACGGGTCTGTGACCGTGCCAACAAGTGGCGGCTTGCCTGTTTGCAGCTCATCTGGGTCACCCCCTTCAGGGTTCGGTGGGGTTGGCTGAGATCTAAGCACAGGGGCCCTTCCAGGGGAGGCACCTCCGGGAGCCTGGGCTCAGGCTGAGGGAGGGAAGGCTGTTCTTGCATGGACCGATGCCTGCTGGCCTCCACTCTGGCCAAGTAGGGCACCAGCTGCTAGCCTGAAAGATGCTCCCAGAAGCCACCAAGCCAGTGACCTGGAGCTGCTGGCTTAGGGTCTACCTCACTTCATCAGGCCCTTCCTCCATTTGAAGTGGTAGAAATGGCATCTCGCAATTGCATTGGTGCAAAGGTGAATACATTAATGTTACGTAGCAAAGCATTTTCTGTCTAGAAGTTTTTCTTCCTTCTTATCTTAAAATAAATCAAGACATTTTTAGGGGATCCTGATAGTCTTGTGGACCCCAGATCCTGCCCTGGCACCTCATGGAAAGGCATTTCACTTGCAGCCATGGTGGGCGTGCTGCCAATGGCCACTTTGCCTATTGTCTGTGACTCTGCAGTGACTGTGGCCCCCTGTGTGGTGCAGGGCCTTCCTCTGTGCAAAGGGGCCCACCCTGAGCTGCTTGGACCCTCCTCGTAACTTCTTTGTCATGAGCTGTGGCAGCCGAGTATATGCAGCTGTGGGAGTTTGGGGATCCCAGCCCTGGGGTGTGACATGGAGGGCTGTGGGGTGGGGGAGGCACTGTGGGGGCCTGGGATCCCATGTCAGGTGTACACCTTGAGGTCAGCCACCCTGCCTGGAAGGATGGGGTGTGACAGCCTCGAGCGTGGGTGAGGTAAAGGGGGTGGCTTCCTCCTGAATCCTTCCCAGGGGGCTCCTTCCCCCTCCTCTCCTGCCACCTTCCTTCCTTATTTCTTGCCTTCTCTCTGAGGTTCTCCTCCCCCCCCCCCCCGCCCATCTATCTTGGGAATTGTTTTCAAAATTGATGTGTTCTCCTTGGTGATAGTAGTTGTGCTGTCTTACTAGGACTGACCTGAGTGCTGAGGCAATCCGGTGGCCAGCATCCCAGGTGGATGTCATTTCTGTTTTTGAACAAAACCCAGTTTTTCATTTTTAATGGTGGTTGTTCATGCTGTTCCCCGCCCCCACCCCCCCACCACTTGAAGCCCCACCCAGGAATTTCAACAGGAAAACCTGAGATCACCAAATCTAGGCTGGCGATAAGGAGCACCTGCAGGGCTCATAAGACCCTGGCCCGAACATCAAGGACAGGTGGGAAGGAAGAGGACACCATCCCTGCCTCTTGTGGGCACGTGAACATATCGAGGTGGCAGAGGTGTGAGAAGCCCACTCGGCAAGGGCCGCTGGGGAGGGCAGGGAACAGGTGGCCGTGCTCCTTCCGCACGAAGGACTGGTAAATATTTGTAGGCAAACAGCCCTGGCACAGCGTACAAGCCTGAGCAAGGCTTCATTAAACACAGTTTCTGCTTCAGATCATTAATTTGTTTTAATTAGGTGTCCACCAGTCCAAAGGGATTGCACAACAGATTCTAAGTGGATGGAATGCAGGAGGTGGCTGTAGCCCACAGATGGGCCTGGGGGCGGGAGGGGGTGAGGAGGGTGGGCTTCATGGGAGGATCCACCCTGCTCAGGTCTGCGTCCTCTTCTGCTGACAATGGCGTGACTGCCTTGGGGTGGGACGCTTGGCAGGGTTCACGGCCAACTGGGGTTCCAAGCCGTCAGCTGTGCCTTTCGGCCCCCAGGCCCCAGCCTGTCATTAATCCTGGGCAATATCCTTAGTCGCAGTCGTGATTGCTTAATGAGCCTAGGTACACTGTGGGCCCATCAATCCCAAGTTCCATTATAAGATTTCCTCACTATGGAAAAGAAGGGTGCGTCAGGAAAAGATGTTAAAATCGTTTTCCTGTTCTTTACCCACAACCCATGCAAAAAGGGAAGTGCACTTAGCATAGTGTGGTCAAATTAGAGTTCAGTGTAGTGTGGTCTTTCTAATAGTATAGCTTAGCATAGTGTGGTCCTTCTAATAGTAGTGCTTAGCATAGTGTGGTCCTTCTAACACTATAGCTTATCGTAGTGTGATCTTTCTTTATTTCTTTTTTTGAGTCGGTGTCTCACTCTGTCTCCCAGGCTGGAGTGCAGTGTCACACTCACAGCCAACGCAGCCTTGACCTGCTGGGCTCAGGCGATCCTTCCACCTCAGCCTTCCAAGTAACTGGAACCACAGGCCATGTGTCACCATGCCCTGCTGAGTTTTTGATTTATTGTAGAGATGAGGTCTTGCCATGTTGCTCAGGCTGGTCTCGAACCCCTGAGCTCAGGTAATCCTCTCACTTCCACCTCCCAAAATGCTGGGATTACAGGCTTGAGCCACTGCGCCTGGCCTGGTCTATCCAATAGTAATGCTTAGCATAGTGTAGTACTTCTAGTAGTATGGCTTAGCATAGTGTGGTTTTTTTGATAGTTTAGTTCAGCATAATGTGGTCCTTCTAATAGTATAACTTAGCATAGTGTGGTCCTTCTAATAGTATAACTTAGTATAGTGTGGTACTTCTAATAGTAGAGCTTAGCTTAGTATGGTCCTTCTAATAATAGAACTTAACATTGTGAGGTCCTTCTAATAGTAGAGCTTATCATAGTGAAGTACTTTTAATGATATAGCTTAGTATAGTGTGGTCTGTCTAATAGCAGAGCTTATCATAGTGTGGTCCTTCTAATAGTAGAGCTTAGCATAGTGTAGTACTTCTAGTAGAATAGCTTAGTATAGTGTGATCCTTCTAATAGGAGAGCTTAGCATAGTGTGGTCCTTCTAATAGTATAGCTTAGCGTAGTATGGACTTGCCAATAATATAACTTAACATAGTGTAATACCTCTAATTTTATAGCTTGGCATAGTATAATACTCCTAGTAGTATATCTTAGCATAGTATGTTCCTTCTGATAGTTTAGCTTAGCATAGTGTGGTCCTTTTGGTAGTTTAGTTCATCATAGTATGGTCCTTTTAATAGTAGAGCTTAGCATAGTATAGTCTTTCCAATAATATAGCTTAGCTTAGTATAATACTTGTAATTGTATGACTTAGCATAGTATGGTCCTTTTAATAGTATAATTTAGTGCTGTGTGTCCTTCTTCGAGCATAGTTCAGCACAGTGTAGTCCTTCTAGTTTAGTTTAGCATAGTGTGGTCTCTCTTACAGTATATTTCAGCATAGTATGACCCTTTTCACAGTATAGTATGACTTTTATCTACAGAGGCATGAGCCAGAGAGGCTGAAGGGGGTTTAGGATTAGTAACACATTGGTTCAGAGACAACACAGAGAACCTGGGGAAATTTGAACTTTAAATTACTCAGGGCCATAAAAACTTCCATTACAACTTTTAAAAAGTATACTTTGTTTTTCTTTATTTTTTATTTTGATAAACTACACGTAATATAAAATTTACCATCTTAACCATTTTTAGTGTACTTTCATGACCTACACAGTGTTTCAGATCTACTTCTCATTCTTCTTCTCAAAGTGTCAAAAGTTTCAACTCCATCTCTGCCCATGAGGTAGTGAGGGTTTACATTAGGAGTTATGAGATCCAGCTTCCAATTCGTCCTGTCCTGAGTATGCTTTTCTTCCCTGAATAGCTTGTTGGGTGGTTTCCACCCCTGCCTGCACTGTGGTGGCATCTAAAGTAACTTTAAAATCTCACTGAGCCCTGGATGAGTACGCCAGATTCCCTGGAAACAGAATCCTGGTGCGGAATTTTAGAAACACTTCCCAGGTGACTGTGATGTGCAACCACGAGGATAGAGCTATGGCTCTTCAATTTCAGGTACAGATTTCTGGATCCATCTTCAGAGTATCTGGAATTCTGGCAGGTTTCAGGAGTGCTAAGGTCATGAAGCTGGATGGTCTCTGAGTCATCCCCCTGCACACATGTACCATGTGCCCTCAGTGTGGCTTCTGGAAGAGTGTGTCCCAGCTGACAACTCAGTGTGCCAGGCAGACAGCTCTCCAGTGGAGGTCTCCTTGATCTCCACTTTCTCCCTGAGCCAGTGTAGACATGGGCCTTCCTTTCTGTTCCTAGGCTAAAAGTCCAAATGTAACAATTTTCTCACAAAACTGTATTCTCCTGAAAACCTAAGGAAATGCTAATAAGTGAGGAGCAGAGATTGTTGGATAATATTGAAAGACCTGTGGCACATGCTGTTGACGCCCAGGTGGACACCATCGTGATTCCCGACGAGACACTCCCAAATCAGCTCACCTGGGCTTTAGTCTCACCTGTGCCTACTTCTGGGCATTTCCATGCATCATATACAGGCTGGAAGCAACAACAGCACTGGGCAATGTGAATGGGATCACACACACTCATGCAGGAAGCCCGAGTGCAGATCAATGTCTTCCCTTGGCAGCTCCTGCTGTTCTCAGTGCAGGCTGCATGGCCCATGTTCCAAGAATCAACCTCTCTGACTGACTTCCCATGGCCCATGGTCCAGTACACCCACTCTGATCCATCTCCCGTGGCTCACATTCCCAGGCTGCCAACTCTGACTAACCTCCCTTGGCCCACATTCCTAGGACCTCCTGCTCTGGTCCACCTCCATGCCCGGCAAGTGACCTCATCTAGACTGTGACTTCCATGGTGCTGGCTTGTCAAGGCCAACAGATCCCATCCTGTAGCCTGACCTACCAGGTCCTCTACCAAGGATGCCTGCCCTGGAACCCTCCCTTCTGGGGGTCCTTCTGGGTGTCCACATGCCTGCCACATGCCTTCGCATCTGTATCCAGCCTGGCTTCAACTCTGACTTCAAGAAGGACTTCCATGTGGCCTCTCAGGCCAACTTCTCTCTCAATGGGGTGATCCTTGTTCCCTTGAACTTGTACACAAGCCAGAGACTGTGTGCCTCTTGCTGTCTGTACATCTAGTGGTTCTCATCTGGACTCACCAGACAGGCTGTGAGGTGTTGGAAGACAGAAGTCAGGCTCCACGTGCACCCTCTGGGTCTCTTGCTGATCTGGGCACACAGGAGGGATGTTACCTAGGCTTGCAGTTGTGTCCTGGGTAGGAAGATAAAGTGCTTGGCAGCAAGAGGTTGTGTCTGGAATAATGTCTCTGAAGGAGGCCGCAGGGCTGGGGGTAGTTGGGTCCTCGAGGTGCAGGCACCTCTGAGGAGCAGCATCTGCCTGAGTCTTGGTCTGGAACTCTGCAGATCTGTTCAGGGACAGGGCAGCCAGGAGGTGGGAAGGGGAGGGCGTCAGGAAGGGGAGGGCATCAGGAAGGGGAGGGCAATGGGAAGGGGACAGCGGCAGCATGCGTTTTCAGAGGTCACCTCATTCAGTCGTAGGGTCAGTCTTAAGGTTGAACTATGAACAGTTTTTTAGCTAGTGTAGACTTTAATCTTAGGAAAAAGCACTGTGATTTGATGAGTAGTGAGGATTTCAAATTTAGGCTAAGAAGAGTCATCTCATTCAGGTTAAGGATATACCAGCTTGGAGTAACAGTACATCAGAGAACTTGGATTTGTTTTGACACTGTGTCCCGTCTTTCTTGTGCAATCAGTGAGCATGGGGCTTTTCCTCCGGAGAGGTCTTTTCCACACTGGTTCAGCCCTCGGTGTCTCTGCTGGATGCTGTTCCAGTCTCTCTCCCTCACCACAACCCTGCCATTGAGCTACTGACTCCCTAGAGCACATCCAATCATCTGGACTCCTGTTCAGAAACTTCCCGTGGCCCTAGCCCCCGGTGGAGTTCACGTCTTTGGACGGGCATCCAAAGCCTCCCTTGAGTTGAACACTTCTCGCTTCCCTCCCCAACTAGTTGGCTTTCTGCAGGGCCTGTTTCCTCGCTGTCCTCCACTGTGGAGGCCTCATCCTCAGCTCCAGTCCACCTGACTCCAGCAGGTCCCACTTTCCTGACTGGAATTCATCTCTTTGTGTCTGCTGTCTCTGATGTGCCCTACTGAACCTTGCTGGGTAGTTTCTTTGCATTGAAGGTGCACACTTTGCTTTGGTTGAAGGAAGAAAAAAACCTGTGTCTACTGAAGTCTCAGTAATGAGTTTCTATGTTGGGCTGACCACATCAGGTGCCGACACCTACCGTCGTACAAGGGCAAGGTTAGAAAGGATCTTGGACTTGTCTTGAATCATGGAAAGCCATCTATATTTCCAGCTGTGACACCCGTGGAGGACAACGCCGTCAGAATTTCCTGTTGGCCACAGCCCAAGGGGTGGGAAGGTATTTGTCCTTAGCACAGTTCCCAGATCTTCTGTCCTGATCTTCATCATCTCTGGGGGGGTGAGCACCCCTGAGAAACTGTAGAGGCCGCTCAGTGTCAGCACCTGCTTGGAGTTGCCTCTTGCCTCTGTGTGGGTGCCTCACTCTGAAACAGAAGTTCTTGCCCAGGAGTTCAGCCCAGTTCCCATCAGTTGTTAGCGGCCCAGAGGGCAACCAGTCACCACGATGGCGGGATCCTGGCCTGCTGGTGGCTCCATTTCCAGGAACCTTCCTGGTCGTGCAATTGCAAACTGATGTATTGATGACCCGCTCCCTGGAAAGGGTGAGAACAGCTGTGCTGTGCCTGCGGCCCCGCTCAGTGGGCTGAGAGGACATGGCTGCAATGAGGGCTGCAGATGGCCCTGGGCTCGCCTGTGCTGAGCCTGGCCAGCATCCCTCATGTCTTGGCTCCCTGTTCCAGAGCTCTTGATGCTAAGGTCTGGGCTGAAGGCCTGGACCCCAATGCGCTGCCTCCTGCCAGAAGTGCTCCAGATTACCGTGTGGGCAGGGTGTTGAGGACTCTGTGGGCTCAGCCCAGTGGCTTTGGAACTCTGCTCTGGAGCCGAGGTACTTGTGAGAAGGCGCTGGCCCCACTGGAGGCCAGCCACTGGATGATGTCTGCCCAGACCTGGCCAGGTGTGGTGGGAACCCTTGAAGGTCCACCCTCCTGCAGTGCTCTCTCATAGCCTATCCTTCTCGCGGTGGAGATCCTCTCATGCCACCATGCTTTCACGGGTAGAGATATTCTTCTTCACTTGCTGAGCAGTGTGCCTCTGTCCTGCTGGCCTGAAAATTCCCATGTGTCCTCACCAGGTTGCATGTTGCAATATGGACCCGTTTAGCCTTCACAACCCGTGAAGAGGCACTAGTGATATCGCCATTTTACACAATTAAACCAAAAGGAAGCCAGTTGCCTTGTCTCTGGCCAACAGCTGTGTGTGGCGGTACTGGGGTTCAAACCCCATGGTCTGGCTCCAGAGTCTGTGTAGAGAGTCAGTGTCAGGCCTCACAGGAAAGCTCGCTCTCTCCCAGGCTCTGAAGAGGTGGTGGTCAGACATTTTGGAGTGGTTCCTGACCACACTTATCATTTTTTCACAAGTGGCTCTCACCTCGTCTCCAGCTCTCATACCCTGAATGCTGTCACAGCAATGGCACAGTGATTGTGCCCTGAGCTCTAGACCCTTCTAATGAGATATGCTGCTCACGTGTGACCTCCTGACCCATCTGTCCATCCTCACGGAGTCCAGAGCGGTTTCTGCAGTGGGCATCCTGTCAAGCCATGAAGTCCATGTGCTCTCTTCACTCTGGACTATCCCATGAGGTGCCCGCCAGACACCAGGGGCCCTTTCTCCTGTCTGTGTCCATGTGGTCTGATATGGCAGGGGTAAGCCCTTGCCTAGGAATGGCACCAGTGGTTCTTGTCACCAGCCCAGGAACAAGGGGCAGCCTCTCGGATACTGGAGATCGGGGGACAGAGTGGCCACGATGCTGGGGTTGTCCCCACACTCAGTCTCAACTTTCCCAAACATTAACAAGATCTCAAGTCTCTGGGGAGAGACTGAATTTCAATGTTTCTACATTCTTACTGTGAACAAAAGCCAGAGGAAACCCACACGGAGGATGGTATGTCGCATGGTTGGGGGAGGTTGGACGGTGAGTTTATTTTGCTTTGTTTTTGACGTGACCCAGGATTCTTCTGGAGAAAGTGGTCTGTGTGATTCCAAAGCAGCAACAGCCCAGCTCCTGTTACAGGATGGTAAACCGAGTCTGTCATCAGGGACCGGTGTGTGGATCAGACGCCTGCCTGGAAACGATGTGCCCCAGAGAGGTGAACCCGATCCGCAGCGCTCCTGGGACAGCGAGGGGGCCACCGGTGAAACTGGAGAGGGTCTGCAAGGAAGCTGCTGGGCTCCGGCAGGGCTTGGACTCCAGTGCCGCCTGAAGGAAGTAGGTCAGGAATGCTGGTCCCTACCCACAGGGCCACTGAGGGAGGCTTACAGAGAGCAACACTGCAGGTACCTGGGCCATCTCAGACACTCCTGGAATAGAGCTCCTCGCAGGAGTAGGTGGCCTCGCCAGTTAGCGAGAGCTGGGCCACACGGGCGCAGGGTCACCAGTAGCCACTGTGCTCGCTGACATCTGTCAACCCAGATGAGTCTGTCTAGCCACTGCAGGGCCATGTTCTGACTCTCCTGCTGGGTGTTCTCTGCCAGAGGTAGCCATCCTCGCAGGCCTCTCTCTCCTGATGAGCATGGGGGGTATGCCAGCTGTCTTGGGCCAGGAGACGGGCTGCAGGGTTCACGAGACTCAGCCGGCCTCACGCCCCACCTGTAGGTTTTATCTACATTTTTCGTTTTGACAGAGTACCGGCGTATTGTCTTGCTCATGTATTATTTTTGGTTGCATTACTTTATGTTTTTTAATATGCAGATGACTTGGGCTGAGTTTCTATCACGTGTAACCTGAGTGGCCTTGCTATCATGTGTTCTGCCTGCTAGACATACCGTGAAGGAGACCCCCACCTCCTGCGTGTCTGAGAATGGCTGGTCCTCTTCCAGCACCAGCATGAGGGCTAGGCAACGCTTCCTCCAGCCACTCATGGGCCGAGAGCTGTGCAGCCTTTGCAGTGGGAGGCGATGGCCATGCCCCTGGGGACAGGCAGGCCCTGGTGGGCCTCTTGCTTCTGTGCAGTGCCGGGAGGCAGGGAGGCTGCTCCTTGTGGCGGTGCCTCTGGGGTTTCCTGGGCGGCCTGTTTAAACCTCAATCCACTCGCCTCAGGGAGAGGACTCTCCATGAGTGACTCACCCCTGCTGACTCTCCTCTGCTTCTGGGATGTGGGCGGTGGTGAAGACTGAGACAAAGCCTTCTTTTCCTTTTCATCTCACCATTTTAAAAAATGTATAATCTCTTTCCTTATTTTACTGCTACTCGTTATTTTTTGTTTTTAACTGCATTTTCTACTACTCATTCTTTTTTTGTTGACTACTTTTCTGGTTACTGAGTGATCCTCTATTGAAATACTTTCCTTTGGGCTTCTTCACCAGCTGGGCAGTCCACATCCCACTGCGGCATCATCGTGACATCGTGAGGGTGGCACCATCAGCACTGAGCCCGCAGCTGGGCCATCCCCAGGGGCTGTCGTGGTTCCAAAGAGGGCTGAATATTGGTGCAGCATCTGCTGGGTGATGTCGACAATCTCATCAAAAGTGACAATTCCTCTTGGGTTGAATGTGCTTCTGCTTCTTTTTGTCTCTTGGTGATTCCTTGAGGGCTTTGATGATCAGGATGGGGCAGAAAGTACCACCTCCATCTGGATCTGTTTGTTCTGAATGGTCAATTTCACTGTAATCCTCAGACCCTTTTGGTCGCCTTGGCGATGTCATCACCAGTCTTTTTTTGGAGATAGTCCCAGGGGGCTGGTCATGGGGGCCAGGGCAGACTTGGCCCTGACTTCGCCTCTGGTGCACCTTGGGTACAAGACTTTGATTTTGTTGGGGTCAAACTTAGGCAGTGTTGAACTTAGGTGGTGTGGTGGAGGCAGCAGGAATTAGATGAAACTGGATTTGAAACGACCCAAGAAAGTTGCACTTTGGCCTCCCCTGAGCTGGAAACTGAAAGCTATTTAAAAAAATTTTTTTTGGTCTTTTGAAAAAATAATTTCCTTTGGTGCATTGCATTAGGTTTGGTGGGAGAGAATTCTTCATTCAACTCCACTTTACCATCTTCACCTGGAAGACCAGGATGCTTTTCTGATTTAAATGATAAAGAGAAACCATCAGAAAAGACACCTATTCTTTGGAATGCTTCCTTCCAGGGTAAATGCTTAGATAATTGAAGTAGAAAGACTTCTAAAATGTTTATTAGTTTTCTAATTTTTGTATTATTATTCTTATTTTGAAATTAGACTTTGGAGGTAATTGTGGGGTTAACATGTTTTTGCAAGAAATAACACAAAGACTCCATGTACCCTGCAGCCAGTTTATTCTGTTGGTTACATTGTGCAAAACCGTAGCACAATCACACAACCAATGTAATGTCATGGTTGCAGTCAAGGCAGAGCCTCTTTCTGTCAGTCAAGGATACCTTGTGTAGCTCTTGGATAGCCACATCCTGCTTCCTCCTGCCCGTGTCCCTTGCCTCAACCCCTGGCAACTACTAATCTGTTCTCCATTTTTATCATTTTGTCATTTTAAGAACGTTATATAGGTGAAGTTACATAGTGCGTAATCTTTTGAGATCAGCTTTTTTTCTCCCAGCATGATTCTCTGGAAATTCGCCCAAGTTGTGTGCATCAGAGGCATGCTTCATTGTCTTGCTGAGAAGGTTTTCATGGTGTGGATGCACCACAGTGTGTTTAACCTTTTACAGTTGGAAGACATCTGAGTTGCTTCTACTTCTTGGCTATTAAAATAAAGCTGCTATAAACATTTGTGTTTGGTTTTTGTGTGAACATATGTCTCCATTTCTCTGGGGTAAATACCCTAGAGTATTATTGCTGGGTCATATGATAGTTGCACATCTTGTTTTTTAAGGATCTGCCAAGCTGTTTTCTGTAGTGACTGCTGTTATGCATTCCCACAGTGTGTGAATGACCCAGTTTCTCCACATCATTCCTGGTGTTTGGAGTTTCCACTATGTTTCATTTTTGTCATCCTGATAGGTATGTAATGGTATCTCATTGTGGTTTCAATTTGCATTTCTCTAATAACGAATGATTTTGAACATCTTTTCATGTACTCATTTGCTATATGGATATTCTTTTAGGTAAAATGTCTGTCATGTCTTTTGCTCATTCTCTAGTTTGGTTGTTTATTTTATTCTGTTGAGTTTGAGAGTTCTTTATATAGTCTAGATACCAGCTTTTTGCAGGAGACGTGATTTGCAAGTATTTTTTTCACAGGACAAAAACTTTATATTTGGATGAAGTCCAATTTAACATTTTTTTTTCCTTTATGGATTATGTTTGGTGTCAAGTCTAAGAATCCTTTGCTACCTAGATACTGAAGATTTTTTTTTCCTATTTTTTTCTAAAAGTTTTATAGTTTTATGTTTAGCATTTAAATTCATGGATCCATTTTGAGTAAACAAATTTAGGCCAAGGTTCAAGTCTTTGACTGGGGTTACTTAACTTTTCCAGCACCAATAGTGGAAGGAGTGCTCTTTGCCTCATTGAATTGCTTTTGCATTTTTGTCAAAGACTGGTTGGACATATTTGTGTGGGTTCATCTTGGGGTTCTTTATCCTATTACATTGACCTATGTGGCTATCCCTCTGTTGATCCGCAGCAGAGACTTCGCTTACTGTCATTGTATAGTAAGTTTTGAAATCAGATAGACTGGTACCTCCTACTTTCTTCTTTCTCAAAATTGACCTAGCTAGGCTAGTTCCTTTGTCTCTCTGCATACATTTTTGCATAATCTTGTGCCAATTAAAAAAATTCTTGACCGGGCTCTGTGGCTCAGCCTGTAATCCCGCGCTTTGGGAGGCTGAAGTGAGTGAACTGCCTGAGCCCACGGGTTCGAGACCCGCCTGGGCAACTTGGTGAGACCTCATCTCTACAATAAATCAAAAATTAGCCAGGCATGGTAGCACATGCCTGTAGTTCCGGCTACTCGGAAGGCTGAGGCGGAAGGATCGCCGGAGCCCAGCAGGTCGAGGCTGCGGTGGCCAGTAGCGGCCACTGCACTCCAGTCTGGGTGACAGAGGGAGACTCCAACTCAAAAAAAAATTCTTGTTGGGATTTTGATAGAAGTTGCATCCAATCTCTGCATCACTTTGAAAGAATTGACATCTTTATTATGTTGAGGCTTCCAGTCCATGAACATGGTATCTTTCCCCATTTCTTTAGCTCTTTGATTTCTTTCATCAGTGTTATGTAGTGTTCCACATAGACATCCTGTACATGTTTTGTTAGATTTAGATCTAAGAATTTCATATTATTTCAGCAATTGTAAGTTGTACTGTAGTGTAAATTTTTGTGTCCATGTGTTCATTTCTAGCTAGAGGAAATACAATTGATTTTTGTATGTTTATTTTACAGCCTGTGACCTTGTTGAGCTCATTTATTTGATCTAGACTTTTTCTTTTTCTTTTCTTTTTTTTGGTAGAGTCTTTGGAATTTCCCAAATAGACGATCATGTTATTTGGAGATAGAAACAATTTTATTTATTCATTTTCTATCTGTATCACTTTTCTTTTCTTTTCTTACTTTATTACACTGGCTAAACTTCTAGAACTATATTGAATACAAATGATAAGAGGGGACAGTGTTAGTTTATTTCCATTCTTAGGGAAAAGAATCTGTTTTCACTAGTAAGTACAATGCTAACTGTAGAATTACACAGATGCTTTTTGTCTAGTTAGAAACATATTCCTCAATTTCTATTTTTATGAGATAAAAAAATTATGAATGGGTATGAAATGCTATCAAATGCCTTTTCTGCATCAGCTGATATAATCATGTGATTTCCTTCCTTAGTGTGCTAATGTGGTAGATTGCATTGAATGATTTTTGAATATTAAACTAGCTTTGCATTTCTAGAATAAATCACTCACTTGGTCATGGTGTATAATTCTTTTCATATATTAATGAATTATATTTGTTAATATTTGCTAAATATTTTTGCACCTGCATTCATGAAAGATTTTTTTTTCTGGTTTAGTTTTTAATTGGTTTTGGTATCAGAGTAATAAAATAAACTGGGAAGTGTTACTTCTTTTATTTTCTGGAAGAGATTGTATACAATTGGTGTTAATTCTTCTTTAAGCTTTTGGTGGAATTCTATAGTAAACTATCTGGGCCTGAAGATTTCTTTTTCCTGAAATTTAAAAATTTGTAATTTTAATTTAATTCAATAATTTAATTTAATTCAATAGCTTCAGGAGTTAAACAATTATCAAATTATCTATTTTACATTGAGTGAATTATGGTAGTTTTTAGGAGGAACTTTTCCTTTTTTCTAAGTTGTCAAATTCATTTTTATGGAATTGCTTACAGTATGTCCTTATTATTCTTTTTGTGTCTGCAGAATTTGTATTACTATCCTCCTATTTTATTGCAGATATATATATATTTTGTGTTTTTTATCTTTCCTTTTCAGCCTTGCTAGAGTTTTGTCAATTTTATTGATTTTTTCCAAAAAAGTTCTTCATTTCATTGATCTTCTCTATTGTTTCTCTACTTTTAATTTCATAGATTTTTGCTTATTTTCTTCCTTCTGCTTGCTTTGGGTCTATTTTGCTCTTTTGCAGTGGGGGGGGGGTTCTTGAGGTGAGAACTTAGATTATTGGTTTCAGATTTTACCCTTTTCTAGTGAATGAAATTAGTGCTATAAATTTCCCTCTTAACACTGATTTAGCTGTGTCCCACAAATGTTGATACATTGTGCTTTCATTTTCAGTTTTCAATGCATTTTAAAAAAATTTTCACGAGAATTCCTTTTTGACTCATGGATTATTTAGAACTATGTTGCTCAGCTTCCTGTGATTGGAAGACACACTTGCTATGATTTCATTTTTTTTTCCAATTTGTTGAAATTTACTTTATGTCTCAGGATATGGTCAATCTTGGTATAAGTTCCATGAGAACTTGAAAGAAATGTGTGTTCTGCTATTGTTGGTTTGAGTGCTTGCTGAATGTCTGTTAGATCTTGTTAGCAGATTGTGCTATTGAGTTCTTCTTTATTCTTACTGATTTTGTGTCCAGTTGTTCTACCTACTGTTGACAGAAGGGTGTTGAAGTCTCCAACTATAATTGTGAATTTGTCTATTTATTTTTCCTGTTAAACTTTTGCTTCTTGTATTTTGCAGCTCAATTGTTTGGTTCATACATATTCAGGATTACCATTTTTCATTTTTTTTGGGTGGATTGGACCTATATTATTATATAATGCCCCTCTCTATCTCTACTTATTTTCTTTGCTCTAAAGTCTATTTTATATTAACAACCGCTACTACTTTCCTTTTATTAATGGTTGCATGCTATATATTTTTTATCATTTCACTTTCAATCTTCTCATTTTGTTATATTCATAGAAAGCTTCCTGTAGAATGTAAATAGTTGGGTCATTATTTTTAACCCACTCTGTCAGTCTCTGTCTTTTAACTTATGTATTTAGACCACTTATATTTAATGTAATTATTGATATGTTAGGGCTTAGGTCTGCAATTTTATTTTTTGTTTTCTCATTATTCTCTCTGATTTTCATTTATCTGTTTTTTTTCTTGCCTTCCTGTGGCTCACTTGAACATTGTAGAATTCCATTTTGATGTATCTGTAATGCTTATGAGTGCATCTCTTTGTATAGCTTTTTTAGTGGTTGCTTTGGTATGACTATATATATATTTATGTCTATATCTTATTACAGTCTACTAGTGTTGCTGTTTTACTGGTTTAAGTGAAGCATAGAAGCTTTTACTCTTTTTACATTCCTTTGCTCTCCTCTATTTACAGTTATTTTAAATACATTTAGAACAACAAAGAGAGCAGTAAAATTTTTGTTGAACTGTCAAATATAATTTAGAAAACTCAAGAAGAGACAAAAGTCTATTGTATTTACTGGTATTTTTTGCTTGTGTTCTTTCTTACTTCTTGATTTTCTAAAACTCCTATTTGTTTAGAAAGTCTCCATTAGCTATTATTTTAGGTCTGCTGATGACAAGTTATCTTAGTTTGCCTACATTTGAAAATTTCCTGATTTCCCCTTCATTTCTAAAGGCCATTTTCATTGGATATAGGATTCTGAGTTTACAGTTCTTTTACCACTCAGGGAAAATATTATGGCATTTCCTCTTCTCCTGGCCTGTGTGGTTTAAGATGAGAAGTACACCGTTATTGCAATTGTCTTTTTCCCCTAAAGGTAAGATACCATTTTTCTCTGTTTTCAGGATTTTTCCCCCTAAAAGTCAGGAATAATTACTTCAGAAGTTTAATTATCATTTGTCTTGATATGGATTTCTTTGGGTTTACTCTTTTTGAGATTTGCTCAGCTTTTTGAATCTGTAGGTTTATGTCTCTTGCCAAATTTGAGAAGTTTTCAGCTATAATTTCTCTGATCACATTTTTCTGCTCCATCCTCCTTCTCTCTTTCTATCACTCCAGTGACAAGAATATTAGAGCTTCTGTTATAGTCCCATAGAGGCCTGAGACTCTGTTAATTTTGCAATCAGTCTATTTTTTTTCTGTTGTTCAGATTGAGTAACTTTTCTCATTTTATCTTCCAACTCACTGGAACTCTGTCTTCTTCATTTTGCTGTTGAGGCCACCCACTGAGCCTTTTATTTAGGTTATTTTTTTCCTTTAGTTCTTCTTTACATCTTCTATTCTTTGCTAAGATTTTCTATTTCTTTGTTGTGGCTTACTATTCTTTTTTCATTTGTTTCAAGTGTGTTTATAATGTCTTGTTGAGGCATTTTAATTTTGGCTGCTTTAAGATCTTTCAGCTATTTCTAACATCTCTGTCAGTGTTGGCAGCTACCGATGGCCTTTTTAAAATTCAGTTTGAAATCTTCCTGAATTTTGGGACAATGAGTGGCTTTTGAATTAAACCTGAGCAATTTTGTATTATGTTATAAGAAGTTTCTTTTTTTTTTTTCCTTCCTGATACTGCTCTGGCAGGGGCCAGGTAGAGGTGGAAATCCAGGTTTCCCATGCGGTTCTGTTGATGGAGGGGGAGACAGGGATTACCACTGAGGACTTGGCCTCCCACATGGTTCCTGTGTCATGGTGGGAAAAGGGCCCTCACTCTGACTGTGGAGAGGGTCTCAGGTCCCTTGAAGGAGTAGGAAAGAGTAAGTCTTTCCTTTGTCTTTCTGGAAGAACAGATATGCATTAGTTTAATTGCTGCATTTTTCTCTGCTTCTTTGTCATGCAAAGTCTGTTCTTTACCATATGGTTATTGTATCTTTGAAGTCTTTGCATAAGAGAAACAATGTTGCAAAGTAGGGACACCATCCAGTGTTTTTAAACAACTGCAGCTACCAGTTTGAAGGTTGCTGACTGTCCTCTTGTCTTTGCCAGAATAATCCTTAAGGTCTTTGAATGCTTACTCTGCAAGTACTTCCAACATGCATCTTACTCAGCCATCACAGCTCTTTGAGATACCTAACAACACCACTCTTCATGGGGTGGGGATGAGATTCGGTGCTCTAGATCCCTGGGCCCAGGTACCACAGCTGGCCAGTGGAGGTGCTGGTGTCCTGCTAACTGACTCCAAAGCTTGTGCTGGTGACTGACACAGTATTACTTTTGGGCAGGGAACTACTGGAGTGAGGGGTGGCTGGGCCAAGGTACGGCAGAGCTGTGCCCCCTGAGCGGGGTCTCACTCTGCAGGGTTGTCACCACCCGAGTTGTGGTGAGAGTGGAACTGAGGTTAACTGGGCTACTAGAACATTCCCTTTTCATTCCTGGCTTGTTATCTCTGAGAAACATGGGAATAGCCAGAGAGAAGCTGCTCTCCTCGAGGGGCCGTCCTGGAGGGACCTGGGCACCACCTGCAATCCCTGGCTGACTCCCACTCTCTTCTCCCAACCAGGTGTGGCCACAGTGGAGACTGTCCTGACTCCCCAGGATGCCTGGCTCTGGGGGGGTCTCCATGCTCTGCCATCGCAGCCAATATTAGAACCCCAGAGATGGCAGTCCCTCAATCTCTACATCCAGACCAAAGTACGAACTCATTTTGGGTCTGGCTCTATGGTCCTGGCAACTTCAACTCTGCACGGTAACATATGAATCTGTGGGAAGGAACCATCTGCAGACCCCACAGTAGCTGCTGGGAACAGTGATATCTTGGGCCTCTGTACTGCAGAGGTAGAGCGACAGGGAGAGAAAACCCCAAAAGCCTCAGAATGCCCCACATTCTGCATGTTCCTCCAGGAAGCCCTAGAAACACCTTCAGGGCCAGTGTCACTTCTCTGCATAGCACCTTTGCTCGGTTAACAGGAGGATGGCTCACACAACCCCTCCGCGTGGTGTCTGGGCTTGAGGAGGCCCCTCCTGCAGGAGCCTCCTGGCCCCCTAGTCTGGGCCAGCTGCTCCAGCTGGGTCTCTCAGGCATGGTTCTGGTGACCCTGAGGTCATGCCTCCTCCCCACCACACCCTGTTTGGTCCCCACCATGTGTTAGCACTGCGTCCAAGACATGTTAGACTTGAAGGGAATAGTAGACACAGAGAGTTTGCTCCCAGAGCTGGAGGCCCAGCCGAGGTGCAGATTCTGCTGTCAGGGTTGGGCTGGGTGAGGGGTGAGGTTGGGCCAGGTGTTGGGGGCTTTCTTTCCTGCCTCCCGTAGACCACACGGTTACCTGGGTCTCTAGAGATGGGTCCTGGTGGACTGGGGGGCTCAATGGCCTGCAACTCAGGTGTAAACAGGATTTTCTGTCCAGAGTGCCCCGGGGGGTGGATACTGCTCTGCCACCCATGGGGCATGAGGCGTGTTCCATGATGACCAGCTCCCAGTGCCAGCTGGCTTTTGCTTTTCCTTAGCATGTATGCAGGGGAGATGTTCTGGCAGGCTGGGTGGTTTGGGGAGAATGCCCTGGTCTTTCTCATTCGGGTGTGTTGCTGGGTTTCAGCTCCAAGGGGTGTCTTGGCAGGCCCAGCCTCGTGTGTCCCTGGCTGGCCATCCTCCCCAAGTCTCCTCCTTGGCTGTGCACTGAGCTCCTCTGGACTGTTCCACCACCCAGGGCTACACCTTGGACCCAGAAAGCACCTAAGGATGTGTCCTGAGTATAGACATCTGTGCATGCGGGGGGTGGGAGGGAGGAGAGCAGCCTCTGCTCAGGTGTCTCTGCTCAGGTGTCTGCAGTGAGTGACTGTAGGTGTAACCTAGAAGCCACCTGCCCAGAAACTTGGCTGGTGGCAGCTGAGAGACGGCCCAGGCAAGACCACTGCGGGTGTCCCCATGTGCAAGGCCCTGCGGTCATCACTCAGAAGTGTCTCTTTCCTAGCGGGAACTGAGGCCGCACATCTGAGACCTCGCTGCCAATCGTCTAGCCGAGACTCCAGGGAGGGCTGTCACCTCTGCATTGTGACTGGAGCTGGGTGGGCTCAGCTTAGGCCTCTCCCCCCCCAGGCATCTGTGTGGTGAGTGACCTTGGGAGCTGACCATCGGGGCCTGCAGCTGACCACAGGGGCCAACAGCAGCCCCGAGGCCACGGCCCCTCGCCAGACCCCAAATGTCTCCAGTCAACTCAGCGTCTGGAGCCCAGCCTGGTGAGTGTGGGGCTTTGAAGGATGAGTTGATTTCCCCTATGGGAAGTACAAGGGAGGCTCTTATGAGCTTGTCGTGGGTTGGGCCAATGTCATGTCTCTCTGGTTGCTTCTCATGAGGGGGAGCATGGCTTTGGAGGTCCTAGGGTTGTGGCACACCATCCTGTGGAGTGCACTGTTGCCAGATTCCATCCTGGAGCAGCCGAGATGCCCTGAAGATGGCATCTGGGTTCTGACAGTGATGGTCACAGAGAGCCGGCATTGGGGTCTCTGAGCTCCCAGCTGCTGACTTTACCTGAGTTCTTTCTGTCTTCCCAGAAGCCTGTGGGCCATTGCCATTTCTCACAGTAAAGCAGGCTGGCACAGGGACTCTGGGTTTGTCAGGGGCCTAGCGCCTTGAGGCACTGCCCAGGATGGAGGAGGAGCAGGTGGCAGGGGCGTCTGGGTGGTGGGAGGGCACACCAGTTCTGTGAGGAGCAGGGGGCGCATCTGCCATGGGGTTTACCTCCTGCCTACTGGCAATAGATGAGATGCCTGGCAAGGTTCTGCAGGTTTCATTGAGCCATCATCTGAATTCCGCAAAGGTGGATGACATTTCTGGCTAAAGACTATTGTTTATGCAAAAGAAAAAACAAAGAGGATTGTTAGAAATGCAACATTTTCTTTTTTTTTCTTTTTGCAGTTTTTATGGTTTTATTCAAACACAAAACGTGCACGAACTGTCTATTCATTTTCTTCACTGCGCAGCCTGGCATTAGGATGGGTGACTCTGATGGCCAGCTGGGCTGCTCTTTCTACAATGGCTTTGGGTTCTTGGAGGAAATGTCGTGAGCCGTCTCAGCACAGGAAGTCTGTTGCACTACAGCAGCACTTCCAGCTCCTTGACGTTGCGGACCAGGAACTTCCGTAAGCCACTAGGCGGCATGTGCTTTGTTTTCTTGTTGCTCCTGTGACCAGTGTTGGGCATCAGGATCTGGCCCTTGAATCTTCTGCACACCCTGCTGCCAGTACCACTGGGCTTCCGCCAGTTACGCTGAATCTTGGCAAGTTGGTCTGAGTGGTGCCGGGGAGCTTCTTGGTCCTCTTTTTGACGATCTCAGGTTTCACCAGGGGTCTGAGGGCAGCCGTGATGTCGGGTGGGAGATGGCTGCCACCTTGGTAGGCAGCACCGAGGACGAGAGGGATAGAAATGCAACTTTTTCTAGGAAATTATACTGAACTCTGCTAGCCCTTACGAAGCACCTGCTGGATTCTTAGCACTGGAGATGTGGTGATGGCCACAGCCTGGGCAGTGAGCTCAGGAGAAGAGCCCTGTGTGTAATGCATCTCTAATACATGGGAGGAAGGAGGGAGATTGGCAAGGGCTTTCTGGGCTCAGATGACTGACTGATGCCTCCTTTGATGGGGTGATTTACTCTTCTCCTGTTTGCTTGCCACAAGTCGAGTATTTCCTAAACTTAGGAAATTTATAGATACATCATTAACATCCTTAGATACTCCAAGATTAGTGGAGAAAACACCATTTACTGTTTAATTTTAATTGGTTTATAGAGGAATACAAAGACTGAGAGAAGGCAGATGACAGCTGCAGTAAGCTCTGGAAGTGAGAATGTGTTCAAATCTCCTCCTCTTTGCCACATGCACTAGCTATTGGCACACCTCTGCCAGAGACAAAGATGAAAATCACTAAGTGAAAAGTTCACCCAGTATCCTGGAAACTCCCGGCACTGCAGGAAGCATGGCAGGCCTATCGCAGTCCTGGAGTCAGCCTTTTCTGTGGCTCCAGGGGTGGCTGCTGCAGCTACGGCCTTGCTGTCCAGCCCTGATTATGCTCCATCTGTGTTCACTGCAAACAAAACCCTGCCTCACTTCCCCATGCAAATGAGCTCAGGCCACAAAGCAGCCTATTGCTTTGGTTCAGGAAGTGTTAGCGGAGTGTGGCCCTGGGGGGCGCCACTCTGGTCTTGTCCTCTTCTTTCATTCCAAGCCCTCTGGATAACCGAGTGGGGAATGGAAATTAGGGAGGTGTCCCTTGGCTGCTGAAGTGGGTCTGTGCTTGTCTGTATTTGGCAGTGACAGCCCCAGGAAGGGATTCTCATGAACTTACAAGAGGGTGACAGGAGCGCTGCACCACCTGAAACCCTTCCTGACCTTTGGTAAGAGCTGACAAAGAGGCCAGTGATAGACAAAGGCATGCTGTGGAGTGCCATAGCTTATTTTGCACAGCTGATCTAAATCATAACTCAGAAGCCCAGCTGGAGCTAGAGCATGGCATAAAAATCACAATATTTGGGTTTTAATTCTATCTCTTATCTAGCAATTCAATTGTCAGCATTCTCTATTCATTTTTGTCACATGCTCTGAGATAAATATCATCACCACCATCATCACCATCACCACCATCATCACCATCACCACCACCATCCTCATCAAAATCATCACTACCACCATCATCATAACCATCACCATCATCATCCTCATCACTACCACCAACACCATCATTATTATCACCACCATTATGGCCATCATCGTCCTCATCATCACCATCACCACCACCATCCTCATAACCACCATCACTATCATCACCACCATTATCACCATCATCACCAGCATCTTCATCACCATCATCACCACCAATATCATCACCATCATATTCCTTATCATCACCACCATCACCCTTATCACTACCACCATCACCATCATTACTATCACCACCACCATTCTCATCACCACCATCACCACCACCATCATCACCATCATAATGCTCATAATCACCACCATTATCACCATCACCACTACCACCCTCATCACCATCATAACCACCATTATCAACACCATCATCCTCATTACCACCGTCATTGCCATCATCACGATCATCAACATCAACTTCATCATCATCATCACCACCATCATCAAATGGTCTCTGTGAAGAACCTGAAAACAAAATGCCTTTTGGCATGAAAAATACAAAGAGAACTGCACAGATGTGCCTGTCCACAAGAACTGAACACTATCAGATGAATGACAAGAGGCATTCAGCCTGCACATTTTTAGGGTATAAATAAAAGTATGGAAATGAAATAAGGATAGAGAAAGTGGAGTAGCTTTTTTTTTCCTTATGAAAAAGAAAACCCACCTTTGTTTATGAAGGGGAAAGCACAGAAATCTTAAGTGCACAACCTGATGAAGTTCTGCAAAGCAAGTAGCTACAGTAAGTTCAGCACCTAGGTGAGGGATCACGGCACTACCTGGCCAGTAGGAGGCTGGCCCTTCCCCACTGGTCACCATGCCCTCTCCTCCCTCCTTGAGTAGCCTGACTTCTGATCATGTAGATTTGTTTTCCTGATTTTGAATTTTATGCAAATGGAATCAGGCAGTATGCATTTTGTGTGTCTGGTTTCTTTTCCTCCTTGTTATGTCTGTGGAATTTATATGCTTGTTGGTGTCTGCAGTTATAGATTCTCACTGCTGAAGCTGTGCCATGAGTTATCTCTCTACTGTTGATGGGCATGTGTGTGGCTTCCCGCAGTTTTTGTCCATTAAGAAAGCACTCTGTGAACATCCCCGTTCATGTTGTTTCCAGGTGTGGAACTGTAGGTTTTTGTAGGGCACACATCTACTAAAGGTTTGGTTGTCATGGAGACTATCCAGGAGTTCCAAAGCAGTGGCACTTGTTTGCACTACCATGAATGGTGAAAGAGTTTCAGTATCTCTAAATCCTCTATCCAACATTTGAGCAACTTTTGAAGACTATGACAACGTGTACGAGTATAGCTACAATGTGGCAATTACAGTGATATCAAAAAGAGTTCTTTGTACCCTTGAGGACGGCAGACCATGATAAACAGCAAACTCCTTAAAGACAGATGCATCATCTGGCCCTATTTTGAGCTCTCATCCTGTAGCATGGCCTCCCAAGTTAGAAAGTCCACAAATCTGCTGGAGTCTCAGTTGGGCTCAGTAAGAGGTGCAGCATCCTGGTTGTTGTTGGATGAGGTATTTGCTGCAGGAATTGTGAAGGAGTCAGGAGGGAGGAGAAATCCCAGCATGTGGGGAGAGGTGGAGTTTGAGGGAGTCCTGCAGGAAGCTGCGCTCTGAGTGGCTGCTGCCCCCACAGTTGGCAGCCCAAGGTCTGTGGTAGGCTTGGGGCAGCCATAGGGAGGAGGAGGGGATGATGAGAGGGACAGTGGGCACATGGGCACCTGTGGGATGCCTCTGCCTCTCATCCGGCGACTAAAGGGTGTCACAAACATGGCTCCACTTCTGCTTTCAGAATTTGTGCAAAAACCCCTTCACCAGCTCTCCCAGCTTGGCCCAGTGGCTCCAAATACCTGACATTCACACGTACCTCTCTGTGTATGTTAACTCCAAGTAAAAGAGGGGGCAACATTGTGATCTCATTCGGTGTTCGGTCACCCACAAACACACCAACTCTCTTCTGCACCCGCACAGCATCCCACGTGTCAGTCTTTGGGTGATGTCCATTTCTCTTCCAGCTGGGTCACACCCAGCCCCCATCCCCTGCCCACTGCCCACAATGTCAATACTGAGACATAGCGTAATTGTGTATAATGCCTCTTGTGCTAGATAGTAGGAGGGAAGTAACCCTGCAAGTGTCTTCCTGATGGAGTCGGGGGGATGCCTGTAACTGCCACCATTTGGGTAGCATTCAGAGTGCCTTCCTTGCATCATCCCTCAAAGCCCCTTGCCCTTAGCAAGCACTTCACCTAGTGGGGTGTCTTAGACACAGATGTGGAGGTGGAGTTTACCAGGGGTTAATACCTATGAAAGAAAGAAGGCCAGGTCTGGACAGAGGCAGGAGCCAGACTGCAGTCCAGGCCAACATAGATGCTCGGGCAGGTGCCCTCTTGGGCTGAAAGGGCCAAGCCATGATCCCCTCCTTCCCTCATCACTGGCCCAAGAAGGGCATGACCTCAGGCGAGGCAGACTTTGCAGCCCATGCCCACCTTGAAGGCTGTCTGTTGACCACTCCTCACACATGTGGTGACACTAACTTTCACCCCTGAGGGTCTGGCCCTTGGCGTTTTGTCTACATTTGGTGGGATAATAGCTTTCATTGCTGGTCATGGGAGTAAAAAGAGACTCCCAGCAGACCTCTAGAATCCCAGACATCCTCCCTACCCCTGCCTTGGGCCAACCAGGATTGGCTACCCACTTTGGGCAGGGCAGGGGGTGGGTGGTTCACTTCTCTTGGGGTTGGAGAGCTCTAGATCAGCAGACTCCAGGGCTGTAGGGACTGGAAGAAACACTTTGTAGACAGGTCATGAAGGCAAGACCACAAGGAGCCAGGCCTCGATTCCTTCACCAGCACGCTTTCTTGAGTCCTTGGTTAGAGCACAGGCCTTGCTGGGAGATAGTGTTTCAGCCCCGCACAGGGGTGCCAGCCAAGGAAACCATGCCTGCATGTCCATAGACTGCTCACCAGGCCAACGGCTTTAGGGGATCTGAGGATGTGGTCAGCTGGTGAAGTCCTCGCTGGCATCCAGTCCTTGGTCTGAGTGCATTGTGCAGGACACCCTGAAGGCAAGGAAGATGCTCTGTGAACCACAGATGCTGGGCCTGGCAGGGGCACTGCAGGCAGGGAGGTGTGTCTGCATTTGGTCTGGGCTATTTAGGTGAGGACGTAGCACTGATCCTCCTTTTAAGATCGGCCATTGTCCTCCACCCCCAAGGGGGCCATCTGGCCTTGCCCCAGTGGGGTTCCATGCTAGCTTCTACTACTGGTAGGGGTGGACAGTCCAGCCATGGTGAGTGGACATCCTGGCGTTGGAAGCAGGTATGTACGCCTCCATTTCGGGCACTTGGTTTGTGGGAAGATGGAGGCTGGCCGTCCACAGAAGAGACCTTGCGTCACTGGGTGGAGGGTGCTCTCTGGTGAGTGTTCCCATGGGCGGAGTGTGTGTCCAGGAGGCTTCTATTTGGAAAGCGCTGTCTCTGTCCCTCCCCAGACCTTGTCACTAACTTCCCAACTGCATTGTTTCCAACTCCTTGACCCTGAACTGTGGCCACTGCTGATGAACTACAGACTTGCGCTTCAGGTGTCCCTCCCTCCAGGCAAGTTCTCGACCCTGTTCTCCTTGAGGGTTTCTCTCCAGGCCACCTCTGGGTGGGCTGAGGGCTGCCATCCATGCTCGGATCTGCCAGGACTTCCGCAAACTCCAGGCTTGAGTTTTCCTTTCTCAGTCACTGGGCGACCTTCTGGACGTCCGTGCTCCTGAGCACCCGAGGAGCGTGTTTCCGCCCATGTCACAGCCCCCCTCCTCTGCTTGCTCCTTCTCCTTCCCCTCCTGCAGACATTGACCCTGAATAAACACCCTGCACCAGCCTTCCTGGCAGCATCAGCCCCGAGGTCCACTCTGCTCCAGAGGCTGGAATCCTGCAGCCACTCAGCCTATTGGTCCTCATGAGTGTCTGTCCTTTCACAGTGATGTCCTCGAATCCACGGCCTGACATTTCCAGATGAGCAGCATTATAAAGCTGGTCTTTGCTGTTGATTTTTAATGTTATTGAGTGAAGGTCAGAGCACGTGGTATTTACATATGGGCTGTTTGAAATTTGTCCCATGGACTCCCTCTGTCACCTGATGTACTCTTTTGTAGAGGCTTCTGGTTTACTCTCTCTCTATCTACATACGTGAGTATGGAGATATGTGTTTACGTATCAGACCAGACTAACTGAGGCTGAGACAAGTCATTAAAAGCTCCTATGTCTCATGTTTTGTTCTAGTTGATCTGTCAGCTTCAGAGAGAAGTTGCTTACAATCTCCCCAGCATTGGTGAGTTTGTCAGTGACTCTCTGAGATTTAGGTTTTGCTTTATGTATTTCAGTGCTTTGTTCCAGTATGCCTATAATTACTTCTTCATTCAGTCTTTTTGAAATATCCCTTTTCTTATCTTTGACTGCTTTTGATCTTAAATTCTATTTTGTTGGACATTGATAATGCTGCTCTAATTTCCTTTTGGCTAATATTTTCCCATTGCATATTTTTCTATTTCTCTATCTTCCACTTTTCTTTTCTGTTTCAGGTTCATTTACTTTATTTTTAAAATTCTATAAACAAAAAATCAATATAGATATATGCTTTCTATAAGAAATGAAACTGACAACCATGCTGCCCAACGAAAAAGAACTGGATAAAAAAAATACACTATGGAATG